>UZAN01043986.1:4919-23086 GCA_900618425.1 Echinostoma caproni
TCCGATGAATCGGTGTTAGTTGAGAGCATCTCTGACCCAATGGAACAAACCCACAAGGCTACTGAGGGCCTGGACTGCCCATGCAATGATTCATTCCAACATTCACGTCTGAGAATGGTGACCGACTTATCGATCCATTTTGACGTACCCGGCTTTTATCCTCGTTCGGTAACTCACTAACACACTATGGGGAAATTAAATTACCCCAACTGGACGGGGTTTTGATAACCCCGTCTCATCGGTGACGTGTGATGGCAGAATAACCAATCACTTTGTTGGGTTCCTAGTAGAATGCGATGGGTTGGTTTCACTTTTATTTTTCATTTTACTTCCTTTTATTGAATATACAGAGATACAATTTTCAGGAAGGAGAAGCGGCCAATCAAAGGGCTGCCATACAACACACAAATGGGGAAAGTCAGGCGGTGGTGGTGAGATTCGAACACTCGTCCTCCGGGGTGATAATTGGTGACGTTACCACCGGGCCACCACCACCTTGAAGTTGAAATGGTACTGACTTAAGTTGTGCTCGTGTTAGAACCCATCAATAGTGTACATGTACCAACCCATCCGAGAATAAAACTGCAGGTTGCTCGCATGGAAAGTGTTGTCGTTACTGTCGTAGGAACCTACCCACACAGTGATCGAATTAACGAAGTAAATTTTGCGGGTCTGTTTGTCAATTTCAATGCAAGCAGAATCGAGTTTTGACTGAATCCGTTTAAAAGTCTTGGTAGACTAACCTAGATGTTAATTTACAGTTTAAGCTCACATCTACTTTCAGTTTAATGTTTCCGAATCGCAGTTGATGATCAGCAGGGTAGAACTAGGTAAATTATTGTTAACTCGATGACAAATTTAATTGGTGTTGTGTTTCAGGTCCCATCAATCTTTACATCGCTTTAGCCAGTTTATATTTTCCTTTGTTTTAGGCGCGGAATTTCCTTCAGAAGTAAATCGGGGTGATCAGACGCTGTTCCATGACCCGACATTTTTTCGTATTTTTCTGTAGAAATGCATTTCTACTATTTTCCGTCCAGCTGTTGTTTCCGTATCCATCCTGCGAGACGATTTCACCACAAATATTGGCGGTGTCGTTACCGATTTCAGACAAGCCATCCGTAGTATTGTATTCTACTCCCATTTTACCTGTTATTCTAGTCCATGGTGCCATGTGCTCAATAAATCGCTGACTCTCGTTGAAGTCTCTCCATCTGGATAGTATTCTTGCGGAGAAAGAGAAAATGATTATGGAAATCTTCCAACCATTTTTTATGATCAGTTCAGTCATCCTAGTACACTGAACAACATGATTGTCAATTGGTAACCCAAATGGTTGGGATAAAGTATACGATATACTCTCACCTAACACACAATGACGAAGTTATACAGGTTACGATCGAACTGCGTTCAGGGGCATTGCGGAATGGGCGGATAACGCCCATCGAGCTAACACTATTGTGGGATCAATACTGAACACACAGTATCTTTTTCGCAGGCGAGCCAAATACATTCGATCTAATTTCATTTATGCCTGTTCATCGGATCAGGTAATTCGTCTGCAACCTAGGCGCGCAGTTTTCGCCTTCCTAACAGTCCATAGTATTCAACTTATATTGCATAAACGTTCGCAATGGGAATTAGTAAGGTACTTGGTACGACTCCAAAGTGCAATATATTTTTATGTTAAAATACCCAGAAGATATGATGCGACTCAGGTCTAATATACAATAAATTAATACCAGTTTCCTGTTGTGAGAATCAGTCTCAAAACTGTAAGACATACAGTCGGAAATCAGTTGATGATTACTGCACGATTTGTGAAGCTCGATCGATTTACGTGAGTGGTGCACCTAACTTTCGCCATACTTATACTGTCAGTTAGTTTTCGAACTAAAAATCGATTTTAGGCTGTATACTGCTGATTGTCTTTTCTATAGAAAGTCGCAATACAAATGATGGAACGTTCTCTTTTTTGGAAAAACTATTGTCCTATGATTTTTTGGCATACAATCTGGATTTAGACGTTTGAAATACGCATTTTTCGGTAGGTGCGAAATTTTAAGAAGACTGTCGACGCAGTGTTTGAAGTAATCAATGACCTGCAAAGGGTTTCACTAAAAGCTCAGTTGAAGAACATTGCATGCAACCATACTCCTCTCCCAGTCCCTGGTATAAAATAGGATGACCAACTCCACAGCAATAGACATACTTAGTCCACACGCGTACGTAGCTCATGGGGCGTATGTAGTACCCGGTAGGAATACCTCTGACTGGGAGGGCTGTCGACCCTTTCGGTGCATCCTCCGTCGGTTGGTCTTCACCAGGTGCCCCGCTCTCACCTGTGGCTCCAAGAAGCTGTCTGCATGCAACAGCGGCCACACCCCGGCAAACTGCTCGATGGACGGGCCATGCTAGGTTGAGGGTAACCGCGAGCTCATCTTTGGGCGAGTCGGTGTATCACTTATGATTGCGGTACTAACACGTTGGTCGGACGAAGTAGCTTACACGATTCAACGGTCCAGGCAGTGACTCCATACTCATCAGGGATGCTTGGACCCTGTTCAGCTAGAGAACGCTCGAACTTGCACACAAGAAGAGGCCACGTAGCACATCGTCGAGAGGTTTGGCCTGACAGATTACTCAGCTTAGCCGAGTTTAATCGACATCGCCAATCTGATAACGACCCTGTAAAAGCTGCCTTGGCACAGTTTTCATGCCCAAACGAGTGCTGTCGACACAGTAAACCTTGGTTTCTGTTCCGGCTAAGGACAATGCCAATGGAAGTCAAGTTGGACCACAATCTGCGCTGATCTTGCCACAGACCGCCGAGCATGGGCAGCAGCAATTTGGGATATCCATGAAGTCGACTTGTTCTCTCCCCGGTGCTGACCACCATAAGGTAAAAAGTAAGTACTTTGAGATCCATTTCTTCCAGCCACTTCATTCCTATCCGAAAACGATATACGGGTTCTTTCTGCACAGCGTTACTCACATTATATAAATCGTTACGCCAATCCCGCCATGGTCCTCTTTCTAGTAGTATATAAGGAACCATAAACCGAGTAAACCTATCCGAACAGGTAGGAAAAAGCGTGGAAATGGTCTCCTATCTTGCACTCAAGGAACCTAACCCCCATGAACTTATTCTTACACACGCCCATACCGGAACTTCAAAAGGATGTGTGGCGATGGAATGGAAATAAATATCACCAAGTTATTCGAAGACACCTGAGTGTATATAGATCGGGATGGGACAGGCGATTTTTCTCCGTACCAGCTTGTCCATGATGGAACAAATGACGAAAGACGCCCGTAGGCGACTCAACAGGAAAAAACGGATGGGAAACAGTGGATGATGTTCGAGGGGAGGATAAGAAAGGATAAAGTAAATGAAGAAAAAGGGACATCGAGATAGTGCGGGAAGGAAAGCCCAACAGGATGAGTAAGTGAGACGAGGTGCGCAAATCAGGACGTGATCATTAACTGATAAGAGTGCGTTCTTGATTCACTTGAGATTGTACTCGAATGACTGGCAATCGTTTGGGGCTAAACAGACGACTCACGATGGTCATTGCATCAGTTGTACTGAATGAATGCATAACTCGGACAGGAGTCCGTAATTCACTTGCCACTTGGCAATGAACGAGTGGAAATATGAGGTGCAGTGCCACAGGTAGTCATCGTTTATGTAGTAGTAGGATACTGTGTTCCGGGCGGGGACACCTGCGGGCAATCTTGGGGGACAGCAGATGATGTTACTTCTTCCTCCGTTTTTCCATTGAAGGCATTTACGAGGTATGCGTTCTCCAGAACCTCGAGGCTCTGTTTCACTTTCGACATAACTTGTTGCATCTGCAGACAAAAACGAATAGAATCATAGATGAGTTGCTGTAACCATATCTGAACAGCATTTGATGGAGAAACGCATCCTGAAGACCATTACAAATATGGAGTAAATGTGTAAATTAGAAGGGAATCAAAGTTTACATGTGCTGAAATTATGTAAAAAGTGAAGCCAAATAATATTTGATCTCGGAGATGGAGAATTCTACGTTAGTAACGGATGAAAAAGGGGTCCAAGTAAAACAAGCAAGTAATCGAAAATAAGCCGACACTATTATTCGGGAGTTTTTGATGCACACTTCCGTGTGATGAGCAACAGACAGCGTAAAGACCATAGTCATGAGCATCCGTTGTACAGTCATGGAAGCCGATAACTTAAGTTCCGGGACTTACAGTGGCAAACCACATGAGAGCCTCACCAGTTTAAATGTAGCGGCGCGCAAGACAAAAGCAAATCTGTTGCCGTGTCCAAAGTGACAAATTGTTCATTGTAAACAACCTCAAAGGTCTAGGGAAAGTTGCCTGATACAGTGCGATCGACTTAGCGATCAGTGAGCGGACAACGTCACCTTGTTTAGTGATGAAACGATTGCAATCAAACCAAAAAACTCGGTGAGCAAACCAACATAAATAAGAGCATTCGGAAACAGATACTTATTTGACAACTCGAAAAGGAAATTACCCAGTGGAGTAAACAAATACAATGCAGCGCTACCATCTCAACAGCAGGGAAGCCTTTTTTTATACCAGAGATAAGATTCTCTAAAGTAATTTAACACTACTCATGAGTAGTTACACTAAATCAACAAAAGTTGCAACAAGCTCGTAATATCTTGGGGTATTTCGTGTATCCCCTGAACATCACAACTTGTTTACCATGAAATACACTGGGTTTTCGTGGTAGATATGAACAACGTGCGAGAAACACGAATACAAGAAATGCACTGTCCAACTTCAACCAAACCGAGAGTCTGTGTAAATTTTCCACGTGATCCCGAAGGTAGTTCCGTCTTCGTGTGAATTCAGTGAATGGAGCTTCAATATCAATGATAATTCGGGGCAGTCCATCCCTCAAGAACCATTTTCGTGAATTCGAACGCCGCGATGCATCTCGACTGGTAAATCAGAACAGACATATTCACCAGTTTATACAGCGACACAAAAAGCTGTTATCACAGGATTGTTTTTTCAAGTCATTCTTTTTCTTTAGTGCTCATTCAAATACGGTCACCAATGATGCAGATAGACCACTTAGTCAACGGAATGCACTGTATGGACAATCACTAAGCAACTAAGCCCTTGCACGGAAACTGTTGCAACACATAAAGCCCAAACACGATAAGCATAATTTTAGGTAGCCTAAATACCAACAATGAGAAACGACTGTGACAGTTTTCAAACCTCGTAATGAAGAATACAACTTACATCGCCACCATCACCAATGCAAAATAGTCCAGTATGTAACCCGGACGAGTTCGGTAAAATGTATCGAATTTTTAACTACCCTGTCAATATGAATCATCCCTTCCGTTCAAACGTAGTGTGCTCGCGATGGATTGGATAATGGAAAAATTCTGATCAGTTTCGTGTTTATTGACAGAACGATGTTATAGGATGTTTTGAAATTTCTGTGTTGGTCAATCGATGGCATTGGTTTGGGAGCGCCAAAGAGATGCCTGTTTTTGCCACAAAGCATATTTATCGAAACTTTTGACTCGAATAGCAGTTACTTGTTTTTAGTATGGTACCCCGACCCCACTTTGGTGGACCAGGTAAGTTCATTGTCCGTAGCCGTTCACACGATTAGCTGTTACCATTGCCGACAGCCACTTCATCCGCATCGGCAATCCGGGAGCGTGACCGGATCTAAGGTCAACTCCATTTGATTCACTATGGCCAGGTTGCTAAGTTAATTCTAACAATGCCTGAATGGTTACTGTTGACGACGTGTTTAAAAGGAGAAAATCGCCCTATTTCGAAGAGGTTGCATTTCAAATCTAAGGTAAAAGAGGAATAACGAATTATGTCCGAACCTTCAAATTTGTTAAAAACGATTTCACTATGAGAATGCGTTCAACGTGTCGCTGACTGCACAGGCAGCGAGGGGAAAATTAGTCGAACTAGTAAGCCATAAACGGAAGCTATCGGAAAATTACGACGTTTTTATTGCAGTCATGAAATTCTGATGTACAAGCCAGATAAAATACTTATATTCAGATTCTAAGTACAACACAACGGAAATCTGAGTGTCATGGCAAAACATAATCCATTAGAAGGACGTATTAAATTCAAATTTTTATTATGGGACATAACTTACAAAGACTTCGCTTTTTCAAATCCCATAGGATGTTTACACTTTGGTTCGGATCACGATTCACAATATCACAGTTAGTCCATGAAAGTAAAGTGGTAAGGTAATGTTTTGACGAGCACAGGAGAATATATTATGTAGTTGGGTGTTGAAACGTAATGTTTGCCAGAGCATCATCAAGCTGATCCTTGAAAGATACTAATGTTCGGGCACAGACCACGTGAGCTGGTAGGGAGTTCCATGTGCATAGTCACCCGCCGACAAGCTATCTAACACTTAGCTGTGCACGGTTTAAAGGTGTGCAGTCGATCAAAAACTGTGTGCCATTGCGGACGACACATCGCAGAACACTTTCAGAGGTCTCCATACTTTACTCGATATCAGATTTGCTCAGCAAGCTACGGTATTTCTGGACAGCGAGGTGCTTCGTGCTCTATCGGTGGTGGGTTGTAAGCAGGCTGAGAACCTGAACACCGCAGATAGTATTCAAATCGCTGACTGGAATAGCAGAACATCACTTGAGACAAAAAGCCAGTGCGTGTGCCCCTTGCACAAGCGCGGGGTAGATATTGAGGTCCGAGTCACAGTTATCGAACTCGAACTGTAAGGGAATTAGAGAACATCAATCTAACGCACATTACTGGTTAGATCAAAGAGAGTGCTGGACAAAAACCGGTCAAGGAAACGCAGGATAATTTTGATCCCAAGATTCATCAAGGGGTAAAATTACGTCGTACTTAGACATCTGTTGAATTTATGATGAAGTGTCCGGGAATAACAACAACGGACCTATTGATCAAAACTTTACGTCGCGTCATATGAATCGCGAGGCTCCCGTCTTCGCAAACGATTGCATCAGAAGAATGCTAACTTACCGAGGTTACTGTGCTCAGACTTCTGGTCAAACGAAGATCTGTAGCGAACTAAAAGCTCTTTCGCCACCAGCAGTGGTGTACGTCAAGGGTGACCGATTTCGTCACCTCCGTTCAAGTTCGTCAAGTACAAATTACTAGAGCACATCCTAAGTGGTCTCTAAAAGGTTACCAAGGAATGCGCACCTGGAGAAGGGCGGCTTGGTTCAAAACACTGACGTAATCGTTTGTCTGTCCAAACGCACGGAAGTGAGCGGTATGCTCTTTGCACTCTCTAAATGCAAAAAGATGATACCGGACCAGTTGACAGCCAGTCCCGCCTACTGCGAGCGTCCAGCAGGGCAGATGAGGTCGAGGAGATTGATATTTTGTGCTTAAGTCATGTTGCAAAATCCATCCTCGTACCAACCGATATCTGAATAGCTTCCAATCGTTTTGTGGGTGGCTGAGCTAAGAGGTGCTGATAGTCCCCCTTCAAAAGCCAGTCTGAAGTTTGGCTTATAGTATAGTGTGAGCATCCGTTTACAGGGGTCTTGTCGGTGGTCTATCAGGCATAGGTAGAATCTGGATCGTAACAGAGCACGATCCGTAGCCTTCAGTGCTGATCAGCGAGAGCGACAGCCTTGAATGCATCACTGGCGGCGACAGCTAATCCGAATGTCATGCATTGGAATTTATCATTGAGGAAAGTAAAAGGTTTTCATACAAGGCGACATGGTTTATTGTGGAAGAAGTTAGTACTGGATAGGGACAATATGTGATCTGCGTAAAGTTGAAGGCGATCTCTCGTTCATCCGACCGACTGGGAGTGCAGGTGGGCCGCATAAGTGCCTCTGTGATGCCTCCAGATATCCCATATGAGCGCTAAAGTTAACAGTCACTACTCAGAAAGTATCGTGACGTGTGTGGAACTGACCCACCAAATTAAAGCAATGAGATTACAGTATTTTTCAGTCGGTACCGAGGATGCTGACGTTTACTACAGTCCCAAAATTCTTCATGAATCCCGCCCCCAAGCCGAGTCACACTTACATAGGGGAAGTGGCCCAGAAACAAAGAAGTCACTGACACAAATCATGTCTGGGAACAACACTAAACTGATAGCAAATAACTCCTCTTAGTGATAGATTTCAAGTCACTTGATCTCCCAGTGTTATAATTCCAGAAGGTGGTGTTGGTCGAGGATATACGTTTATTAAGGATTTTTGATGGGATATCACCAATTTGTCATACATAACACAAAACATACCGTCGCCATTCCTGGCGGCACATCGAATAATGCACAGGGCAGTCGGTAGTTATTCTTTTAAACACATCATTTGGCCCTCGGTGGTCATGTTATATTTTTGATCATTGAAAGTTACCTACCACTCACAAATGAGTAGTTTCTCACAACACTCCCCCCCCCGGCAAAAATGAACTCTGCATGCAGCGAGCGATGACGTCTTTCTTTCGGGTCTGTATTTGGCTGATAACTTCTTGTGGCTTCATGATTGATTTTTAGGGACATGACCAGTAGGTTGATTTCTGACTTCTTGACGTACGGCTTCGATCCCGGCACCACTTATCGTGGTCACTTCGATACATGCCTCTGTCGTCACTTATCTAGTGCAACATGTTCATTGGGATCTTCTTTATCCGGATTCTACATGAACCTCGCCATCTAGGATGTAACTTCGCTGCTTCAGGGTCACCGATACGGCCTTCAACGGTACTTGTATTCTGCCTCCGGCACTTTTAGAAGTGCACTCCTTTTCACCGGCATTCTTGACTTGCTGACGGTTTTGTTCTGCGATCTGGCAAAATTTAGGTTGTCCGTCATGTTCTCAATAGAAAAAGTTCGACTTGCTGCGCTGTAAACTTGCGGCTCGCGTTCGTCAACAGTTGTCACTGCCGTATTCGAGACTTCTACTGACTCGGTTGACTGGGGTTCCGTCATATACACAGCAACACATGTGTCGGACAAACATGGCACTTTCTGATTCCTCATCTCCATATGGGTCTGGATTGAACAGCGTTCAGCTATTCCGGAGAGGGTCTTGTCTGGGGACACCGATTCGAACGACATGAGGGGTTCTCTCATGGACCATTCGCTCGGTGTTTCGGGGCAATTTTTAGGCCAGCATTCTGGATCTTCGAGCTCAAAATCGCATTCTTGAGAGTTCCCTGGTCGGAATGGGTTCGGATTGCTGACACTTCCGTTAATATCTTGAGAGTCGCCGTACTTCCAATGGGCTGGCATTCGAGTCTTCGGTTGACTGGACAGGTGATTTTATTCCAGATGAAATCCTTCATGACATCCTCCAGTTTAAATGCATTCATGGTTTTCTCAGCATTAATTATGCATGCCTCCTCCCGCAAGTCCTCTAGTAGGCTTTCTATGAAGCGATCAAGCAGTAACTTCAAATTTGTGGCATCATCCAACGTTGGGAACGCACGATTCAACAGGGCGCGCAGGACCACGGCATGCGACAGGGGTCCACGCTAACTTCGACTCCAGTTACTTCATTGATAATTTCACCTCGATTAGTGATGAAACGTTTGCACTACAATTGCCATGCTCGGCGAACAAATAAACATCAATTTTATATANTTTATATATATATATATATATATATATAACAAACTCTGGGGAAAGACCGCTTAGGAACATAAAACTGATTAATACTGACACTTGCTACAGCCACTTCACTGATATCACAGAAAGAAATATCGGACAAAAATTTTTCAGTCATTCAGATACTACTTACCATGGAAACAGGCTCAAAACGATTCACTATTTGGCTGTTGGCAGATTATAAGCATTTTCCACAAGAAAACTTTGAAAATGTAGTAACTTTAGCTCACGTAGAAAATAGGCCTAGCATGTAAGACTGAAGACAACAGAGGTATAAGTACTAACCTGGGTCAAAGTCTGGGACATGCCTTGAGTTAAGTCTTTCATCGACCGTATCCTATTACGTGCTGATTCGCTAAGTTGGAAACCAGTGGGTGTGAGGAGAAGATCCGGCTGAAATCCGGACGTATCCGACTGGGTGGTCGAACCGGAATGTGTCGCTGAGAGATGTCGGGCGAACTGTTCAAGGGCGACCAGCCGACTGTAGNTGTAGACCATGGACAAGAATAGGCAGAGTAGCAGACCACTGGAAAGAGGAAGACAAAAAGATTGAGAATTAGTGTTGACATAATAACAATCTTCGACTATATCACGGCCTACAAGATGCATGCAAGAATTATTGGGAACATCGCATGTGTGGTAGGGGTGATTTTATATTCAACACGTAACCCATAACATAGAGTTGGCAAACGTGCCACAACAAGAAGAAAGAAATGTGAAAACGGTTCAAATGCAGATCAACGTATAAGAGTCTAGCAACAAGTGCGCCATGGATACCGGTTAACAATCACGTCGGATAGTGCCATAGATGTTCAGCATCCTTGGGTCCACAAACTGAGCCTAGAGCATCCTACCGCTGTCAGTTTTGAGGTTAACGCACTCACCACTCGAGCCCTGGTTATTCGCTGTCCACCTCGTCGCCGCATCCAGTTTGTGTCGGCTTGCCCAAATATAACACCATAGGGCGGTCTTTGGCTGGCATCTGTCCCAGCAATCGAAGTCTCCGGAGTAAGATGATGATACTCCGAGGACAATTAGGATTGCCTGAGGCGAAGATTCTTCGGGGTGACTTCAATCACCTTTAATTCATCTACGCACGACCTCTGGGTTATCGCTTAGCACTAACAAGCCTGTCAACGTGAATTATCGGCATATTATGAAAAATGAACGTGGTTGACGAAAACCATACTACACAGAGCCATTACACATTCTTGAGGGAGCAAAAAACTGAGAAATGGGATGAGTTTTTGTAAGTATCGAGATAACCAACAAAGGTAGCACCTCCGGTAGACTCCGAATTGAAGTAAAAATAAAGTAATGACTTAGAATTTGCTACTCTCGAGTTGACATAAAAAACACAGGGACACTGATAAAAAGAACATGAAATAGTATAATAATGCAGTACGCAAACAGATGAAGCTTACATGACCGCGAGTAAGAGCCAAGCTCTATCAGGACGCAGAAAAAATTGAATGAGATCGGCGCTCTGTTTGGAATGTGAGGGTGAGAGGAAAGAGCAATTGCCACCAGGACCCAAGGTCGATTGTTTGCCTTGTACACCGTGGACGGGTGAGGAAGATGAACTGCCGGACAAAGCGATAGCATGACCAGATTTTCTGTGATCTCCCGCCACGGGCGGATGTCGACCTGAGGAGCTATTCAAGCGNCCGCGAGCCGAGATAAGTTTGTTTTCCTCTTTGGATTTATCCCGTACCTTACTTCCGCGTTTGGCCATACCATTGTGACTTATCGCAGCGTTTGTACTGCGTGCGGCCAGATAACCTCCACTTAATCGGTCTTCATCACTGAGCCCAGCAGACAATTCGGTTAGTTGTGCGGTCAACGCGGTGAAAAAGTCAGTGAGGCCGGACTTGCAAGTGTTCTCAATGATACTTTTTGCCCCAAAGAAAACCGGTTTTTCATACACGACATGGGAGCAAACATGTAAACGGCTGGTCAGTCGGCCGGTGCGCAGTAGACAATAACGACTGACCACACAGAAGCAATTGCACAACGGCACGGCTTGGTTGGTTACTTTGGCATCAACCACATAACTGCGTCCCGGTTGTGATTCAGATACCAACAAGGTCTTTTTAGGAAGGATGGAAGTGGAGCGCGGGGGGAGAAAGAACAGTCAGTATATGTTTACGCAGGAAAACACTATGAAAAACGCGACTGATTATAAAGCTTCGACAATGAGGAACGAATTACGTCTAATCGGTAGGAAATCAGTGTGATTACAGGCATTTATTGAAAAAGCGCAAAACATCTTATTTGATGTAGGTCTACACATTGATGAAATCAACTAGAGTTCGACTGAATAAAAGTTAAAAAAGAAAACGATTAATGCAGCGGAAGAGTTGGAAACAAGGAATTTCCTACCTATCTACTGGAACTCAGTGAACCCACTCTCTACAGAAAACCCTTACTTGTTGTTCCACTGCGGAACAGGTGCGTGGTCCCATACGTTGTTTCAGAGTAAGTGTGTAGCAGATAGTCCGTTCCACATTTTCTTGGGGTTCAGAACGCGATGCTTCTTGATTCTGTGTTGGCCAAGTCATTTGTGGCCAGGAAGACTGCACCATATCAAACGTTCCCCGAGATGTGCTCAATCGGTCGAAGAACTCGGAATCGGTGAAGATACAAGCAAACAAGGCGTCCACACTCAGAGGCACTTCTGTATTTACATACACTCGACCGGGATGATCATGGTTTGGGGAGCATTCGACTGGAAAGTCTGAACCATCTGCGATCGTTGATGGCGGTTTATCTTGTTTCGCGACGGACAATGAATCAGGACAATTCGGATCAGAGTCGGAAGCCTTCGAACGAGCATGACGCTTTTTAGAACGTTTTTTTCGTTCTGGTTTCACTGTCTGATTAGACGCACGCAATTCTACTGTACCCAGCTCGGGTTCTGTGTGAGCACCTTCTCCGGTATTAGGTCGACCGGGAAGATAGGAAGGGGTTTCTAAGTTTAAAGAAAGCGAGTCGTTTAGTAAGATCTTGGACTCAGCTGGAGCGGACAAAGAGGGACCGATAGGTTTTTCTAGGGCACTTCGAGGACGTTCTATTGGTATGCCGTCCGTTCGATGTTCATCATCGTCCGCATCGTCTGTGGAACTGCGAATACGTGGTTCCGAGAACCCGTTATCACTAAATCCGCGATCCGACTGCCAGGCATCGGTGGATGCGGGCTGCAATTCTCCATTACCGGACTCCAATGGAGGGCAGATGTCCGATGAGTCTGAGGTATTTCGGACCTGTGAGGAAAATGTTCCAGAAAAATTTAAAACGCTTAGAACGAAAGTTGAGAAGCGCGACATGCGCGTTAGTCATTTGAACGGTTATTCAGTGAAATTTAGTTCCGTTATTGATATGGATAAATCACACTAGCAATCCCAGAGAGCACATTGCAAATGTAAAGGTGGTGTACAAACGCTATTCAATCTATTCGTCTCCGGGCCAATAGTTCGCAATAGATATCACTAGTCAAAAAAGTGTTTAGTGAGATAGAAAATGCCTATTAAAGATTATTGGGAGCTACGATCAAATGAAGATCTTTTCTCGAGCGGTACACCGCAAATGAAGCTCAAAGATCTATGCGACTAAACACCGAAACGATTAGGTCACTGCTAGCCGGAAAAATACAGTTTTACACGCGTGCTTCATAGTTTTCCCCATGCAACCCCATATTACGTACGAACATACCTTAAGTATCCAGATAGCATTGAAATGATTGCAACCTTCAGCCTGAGAATTGAGTATATGATTTTATGCATACTAAATAATCAAGTGAGTAAAAAGATAATCATTTTACTATTACTATCATCATTGTAAATCTCACACCCGGTCTGAAGGTGGTGCCGACCCCGTCTAGCCGCGGAGTGAACTCTCCCGTATTCCGACCCGCCAAAGCGAGTTTGTTCGCCGCTCCCTGTTTTGTTTCCAATGAGTAAATTATGTCATCTAATGATTGAGACGAGAGATCGGAAACAATTAGATGAACGTAAATACGACGCTCATCACGTTCACCATATACAAATCAGCACAACCCTTTTCACGGTTTAAGACAAGACCATAACAAACAAAACGCTAGAACAGCAAGAGTATATACACTCCTAAATGAGCCCTGACCTTAGTCTGTAAGTGCTAACAGCCTGGTTAGATACACACGAAATAAATGCAGGTCAGCAACCACTACAATACACACGTGATGTTTACCAGAGAAGCATGAACAATGAACTATAGGAGCCTCGTATTACAGATGAAAAATAACCGACTAAACCCAGTAAAAAGTTTCACTTCATTTCAATAACGGCGTTTCGGGTGGTGGTGGCGCAGTGGTTTATTCACTGTCACCGGGGTGCTTTGGACTCTATAGTCCGAGGTTCGAGCCCCACCACTACCACTCCACTTTGGTGGTAGGCAGTTCCGCTGCCGTCCGGTTCAATATCACGCCTAACCGATCGGGGCCTCATGCGGTTAGCCACTCCAAGTCTCGAGGCTTAGTTTGCCGGTTTCCACCACTGAGGAGCTGGTCCTCGTGACTATGGGGTTCGCCCAGTCTGCTGTGCAATAAAAAAACGCAACAATGCCGACACAACAGGTGTAAGAATGATCATGCATGCACGATCAGGCTTGAATGGGTAACGGCGCCTTCTCGATGTGATGCGATTATCAGCAAAACCATTGAGCAAAAGTTCTGTAATCGGCTTCCTCATGAGTTCATTTCCGCATATTCCAACATTCAAAGCCGTTTGTGTCCACTGGCTGTATAATCAAATTGTAAAAGCTCTTCAATCTGATAGATCTACTACGCCTCGTGGACAGATTCCAGAAGATTACTGCACGAGTGTTTCCGAAACCCTCAAGGGCAAGCTGAAACTGGAGAATATCATCACTTCTTTTGAGGACGTCCGTCGCACTGTACAGTATGAATAATGTTAAAAGATTTTGTTCATGATGTTTTCAAAAAGGACGACAAAAGTGCTCGGTATAGAACTTTTTCAATCGATTCAATGAAGAGACATTCATGGGAAGTAGCAACGTCCTTCGAATCCAGCATCCTTCATCGTTCATCAGTATAAGACATTTTTGGGAAACCGAGGCAATGCACAACCTATATTACAGAGCAACTACGTCTTCCCTGTAATCGTTTGTGTCGTATTTCTTCAACGTGTATCGCACACATCACATAAAAGAGACCGTTCAAACTGCAAACTTTTTTAACTACTTTGACAGCTTCGTGCGTGATCGAAAACCCCCGAAGGAAATGACTTTTAAGGTGGGAAGTAGTTACCCCATGACAGCGCATAATCACTCAGATCTGTTCATTCTTCTTTAATGATAAGAGCCATGCGATTAACCCAAGACAAATGGAGTGCAGTCAACACTGACCCATATGGCTGTTCCACCAAAAAAATCCCCTGAACGAATAGCACCAAAAGTGTTCGATCAATCTTTACGACTTTCGCTCACCACCCATAGAACTGATTCCGAGCAACAAAGGTTTAAAAGTAAGAGGAGATGGGTTCCGTGCTTGAACTCCTACACCCAACTGAAGTTAGAAAACAGCCCTAAGGTCGACTCATTCGCCGTTCCACACAACGTCTGAAAACGTAGGCCCTAAGTGACTCAATCAATTAGATGATGAGAAGTGTTCTGCACACGACTGTGTGACAAACAGGTTGGGAGCAGTCAAGCGAATTTCGGCCACATCACAACAGTACATGCACCTATTCATTTCGAACGTGAGTGCCTGAATCGAACCACCGACAGACCCACTCGGTTCCCACAGGTAGATTCGCTTGTCAGCGGACGCCTGGGCGAATTCGCTTTATTAGCTGTGGTCGTGAGTGCATCAGTATGCGGCTATCACAAATAAAAATTTAAACATGGTAGGAGGACTTGGAAGCTAATCAGATTGGTGGTAGTGTAACACTGGACATCGTTATGGATTCGATTCCTAGTAGAGGAAAGTTACGGGAAACGAGGACAATGATAAACGGACAGTGCTCAATCCTCGACTCATGTCTCATAGCGTATTCAGGGTAGACGTTGAGGAAGGAGTAAACCAACACTAATAATTCATCAGTTTTCTATAATCAACATCTAAAGAGGTGGGCATGTGTGATTGATCGAGGTCAAGAATAAAAACCGACTATCTTGAATATTGAAGCCTAATAGAACGAAATGAACACACAAATGTACTGTTCTTATTAGTCTATCCGAACCAATATATTAGTGTAGGCATGCATAGTGAATCAAATTATCACGTGATTTCATCATATACATAAAGAACTTACCCGAGGAACGAATGAGTTTTGAATCAGGTCTGGATCGGCATCTGTATCTTCGTCTTCCAGCATGGCCAAACTGTCATCTCCATAGATTTCACGTACCTGCTGCATAATCTCCTCCACGCTCATGGTCTAATGATAGGAGCAAAAGAGACAAAGATAAAAGTAAACAACTACACCAATGGAGCATGTCATGATATGTAGTGTTCAGATATGGGGAGGAAATAGGGTGAGAAAAGATGGTACGACAAAGTGTTAGAGACCGAAAAACCCAATCACGTCGCGCAATAACCACGTGCTTCACACAACAAATGCAGTTTTAGTCCAATTTAAGTGCAAAAGAAGCATAAATATATGACAGATCCCTAAGTGCATACGTGGCCAGAAGACAAGGCGTGAAAATGGGTGCTTGTGTACTACGATAGGGCTCGTATCTGTCCCAGATTAAAGAAGGATCAAGGTGTTTGTTGAGCAACGCGATTGGCATAAGATGACTCGTTACACTGATCAACTTCGCTTTCGCCTATTCGCCAAGAAGGACAACTGTTCTTTGCAAACATTTCATTACCAACCAGGACGAGTAATTCGGTGGTTCTGGCCACAGCGCATACAAAGAAAATATCTTGCCTGGTGAGAAAATGTTTGGAACACATTTTTAAATACAAGGAGCAGGCGAAAATTAATTCAGTCAGCCGGAACCGCGAGAAACAATTTTTATAGTCTAACTGATTTTTTTTGAGTTACTGAGATTATTCCAAAAAGCACTCATGTTTACATCACCCGGTCTATTCACAGGACATTGAAGGTTTATATTCCGACTGGTTTCACTAAGAAATTGCCGTACATTTGTGAACGACTCACAAGAAATATGTCATACAAATGTCACTTGCATAGTAGACGGAATCCTTCAACAATGTAGCAGTTTCTGTTACACTTCCGGAAATCGAGAGTACAGTGAGATCGTAATACCAGAAGGAGGGATGTGTGCACAGTTGAGTGTTCAGATGAAGTGACTCAATTATCAGCGTTTTACCAACACTTTTTATTTTTAAAATGCAATCCCACAACAACAAACGGTATAAAATCAGATGAGATTCGTTGGTATTGAAAAATAGTGAGAAGACAAACTGGTTTGTTTCAATCGGGTTATAGCCAACATAAATTACTCAATCGGGAGAAACAAATGAAGTGTCGGCATGTGCAACTAGGGTGTTATTATCCGCAATAGAAAAATCGATACTCCGGTGGACTAAAAAGCAACAATTATTGCACAAAGCTATTTGAAATATGAATATCGACCTATGGTATACTGAAGCATTACTTTAGATCATACAATCGGATTGTTCCTAAATGAAGCCGAGTTTAACTCCGTTTCACTGAGATGTGAACTGGGAATGTGACAAGAACCAAGTAACTAAGCGTTTCCAATAAATAGTGAAAACAATCACATGTTTCCAAGTGCTCCAACTGAATGACAAAAGAAACAGCAGACAACCAACTTTTGTATTTCTCAACAGTATTCACACACACAAAATCAGAATAAAAACGAAAATCTCCAGAATGGGAAAACCAACACTACAGTAGGTAAAATACGAACGAGGATGAACAGTTTCTCGGGTTACAACTTTGCTTTTTTTATTCGGTCACTGAAAACCATCTGTGATGGGAAACCTTAAACAGACCACCTGATAGATGAGGTCATCACACAGTTTTATCACAACAAATGGCCGAACTCTGCTGTACGGCTCACGCATGAAAGAGGGAGGGGACTGAGTTTGATTTTCTCCAACCGCAGCAAACAATACGCACACTTTTCGGAAGAGAACGCAACTAGATACAATGTTGGAGGTCACTGGTATGACTCCCTGCAATTTTTTTGCCTCCAAATACAAACCCGAAAACGAGAGGAACATCATTCTTTTAGGATATTTAAAAAGTGCAGTGGATTCGACACAGAGGAAAGCTAAAGCAGCTGTAATAGGAAGTGGGCTGAAGGATTGGTATATAGAATATTGAGAAATATAGAGAGACTGATCTCTGAATAAACTATTGGTAAGCAATTACATAATTTTGGATTATAGTGTACTTAGGGGGTTCAACCGGGAGCTACCGAAATACAGATAAGTTCTGTTCTCCACAAAGATCACATATCTATCACTTCAGGTAATATCACAAGAGCCGATACACAACAGAAAGGGACAACTCAATAATTCCGAGAA
>UZAN01043987.1:5785-18815 GCA_900618425.1 Echinostoma caproni
AATAAATTGTTCCTTTGCGAAAATTCTTTTCCACTAATGCACAAGTTCAACACACACACACACACACACAGGTTAAGCGAGAAGTGTTCACACTCATCCTACGTTTGGAATCGGTGAATCCGATTGTGCAAGTGTTTCAAGTACAGATTTTCATGTGGCTACTGTGCTTCGGTTGTTCTTGCCCGTCATACCTTGTTGTTTGGATCCTCTCTGAAGTCTATGAGTACGAATCCGTCGCAAACGTATGCTACTGCAGCTTTACCGAGCTAGTTATGTGCTTTCAACTAAAAATAGTCCACCGTCACAATACTGCCGAAAAAAGAAGGGGGAGGAGAGTGGGACGTCAAATGTGCAAAAATATGATTTGGCCACTAAATGCATTAGAAAGTTCGGAACGAACGAACACTTTTCCTGTTAGTCAGTGTCCGTGCAAGGTAGGGTACCAAAGAGTTTCTGTAGACAGACATTCGAGATAGGATAATTTAGCATTTGGAACGGGTGGAGGAATGAGATTTGCATGCACACAGATCACTGTGTCAAGGATGAGTGCAATCAGGTATAATATTTTCGGCACGCATCAATATAAGCATTACACATATTGTCAATCAGAAGAGATAAACGGCTGATCATTGAGAGGCCACGTCCCAGGAACTTGGAATCGGCCTTCAGCAAACCAGAGCAAATCACAGGGGAGCAGTAGAGGGGTATAGAGAGAAAACATTACTGAACAAAAGCGTCTACTACGGACAAACCAGAACAGAAGTGGCTTTTTTCCAGATCTAAAAGGGGAGGACATTCAACTTGCGAGTAGCAGTTTGGGTGTGCAAAGACCAACGAACATTACTTTCAAATGTGACATCTAACTGCTTCACTGCTCATTGGCTTTCCCTGAATCTGTACATTGTCGGAGGGAGGTAGGGAACAGTTTTAAGTAAAAATACATTCAGGGCACTTTTTGTGAGTAGACCGGTCTGGTCGACCACTAATCGGATAGCGCACGTTACGCGGAAATACTCGCCAATGTCCTCCACCCTAAACTGCCGCATTAGTTTGTGGATTCCACTGTGATGGGATAACAGCGCACAGTTATTAAATGAGGGCACATTTCCTTTGAAAAAAGGCAAATGAAGTGCATCGTAGGCTTCCGGTCAGCCTATATTAGCCCGGTTTTTGCATTGCGGTCTGTATGTGGATGTCACAACGTTAAAAATACAGCCCCCACCAAAGAGGCGTTATGAACATCTGATTCCAGAGAAGCTGCCCAAAACGGTTGAATCAATCGATAATTATATATCTATAAAGAAAATTTCGCGGATGCACACGACCAATTTCGCAATTCTCGCCGCTCGTCAGGTGTAGAATCAAGTCACTGGAGTTTGATGCCGTTGTGATTCCCCGGTATGAAATAAAAAACCGATTAGTAGATCATGTTTTTTTGTTGAATCTCTGTGGATGGTTCGGTTTTTAAACTAGTGTGAACAATATGATTTCGTCGGCACATCATCAACCGGTTAATTTTCTGTTTTTACCAGTATTCTACCCTGACACTGTATTATCGTTCTTGTGCAAACTGCTCGCCCAAGTTCACCACAGAACCTGGTGTTCGTCCGGGTTGCCCTCTCTCTCCGTTTATATTCAACTTTGTTACAGATTTGATTGTGGAAACAACCCTATCCTCGTGCGAGACTAGCGGCATCGATTAACTCCTAGGTTGTGAACTATTTAATCTGGAATATGCAGATGACATTGTGCTGCTAAGTGCATTTCCAGGTAAGTTGCAACTTTTTCTCGACGGTTTGAATGCTAGTGTACCTATTGTCGGCATGCAATTTACACCTTCAAAGTGTGAAATGTTGCTTCAAGATTGGGTTGGTCCAATACCGAGCCTCACTGTAACTGGTGAAGAATATAGGTAATAAAAAAAATTTCGCTATCCGGGAAACTATATCTCATCTGGCGGACGCATCACAGATAAAGCGTCGGCACGCATACAGAAAACTGGATTGGCATTTGCCAACTTGAGACATCTGTAGCTCAGTCACGGTATCCGGCTGCCTGTTAAGGGTCGAGTGTATGCCGCGGCAGTTAAGCCGATTCTTCTGTACGACGTACGGACTTGGCCATCCAGAGGATGGGATAAAGATAGACTGTTGATTATCACAAACATTTCCATTGCATGTAAATGTATGAAATTGTGGGGAATTAACGATCTTCCAAGGAGTGAGCCCCACAACCAAGAACATCAAGAGTGCCTGGTGCCTCTTAACAAACAAATTGTCTAACCCAATCTTGCTACTCTAAAATAGATTGTCGGTGTTCGAACGATACTGTCTACGTAGCATTGCACGAATCTGATGGGGTAGCCGGACGAACAATGCTTAGGTTAGGTGTACAGTTTTCGGTAAACGCGGTCACCCACCGGGGCAAGTGGGTGACCTTCATAGGTTACCTTGGTTAGAACACGTGTTACGCATGTTACCAGATAGGTGGCCACGGNTTTTGTACAAATCAATTCATTTGCCTAATTATTAATCAACCTGCGTTGTGGAAGCAATACTCTGCCGTCCAAAGGCAGAGGGGTTCACCCACCAAGGCGAGAAGACAAAAACTCCGGGACTGTAACCGGGTCAGTTCACACCTAGCGGAGTCGGCCAAGAACCCTGATTATAAACCAACCAAGAGGTGTATGAAATATATATATATATATATTATCACCGGCCTCCGAAAGCCTCCGTATGGTCGGGGTGGGTGTCCGTGATTGCAACTGGTCACCATTCCCTTACACCTCGCGAAATGCTCATTTATGACCAAGCGTCTCAAATACCCTCTGTTGAGGAAACCCTACTCACTGCCTCCTCGCGGCGGAGGTGTTTTCCCGCCAAAGTGGGAGGACGAAAAGCTGACATCCGGGGCTATAACCGGGTTGGTGAACCATTGGTAGTTTACCTAAGGGAGTTGGCTAAAATCCCTGATTCCAAACCAACCTGGAAGAGGCGTACGAACCACACGCACACCTTCCTGGTTGCGGCAGTGGTCACCGGCTCAATTGGGCATCAAGGTGTATTGGGCACCTTGGACGTTTGACCCCGACCCCAATGAATTGTGGACTCTGAGCTCCGTCCTATTGTCTTGCAGGTCACATAGGTCCCGTTAGGCTCCCTGGATGGGGACCTCGGGATGATCGTACCCTATGGTTAGAGACACTGAGTGATATGGCTGGTTGGCGCTCGTGCATCTACTCAATATCCTTGTAACATCAGTCTGTTTAAATTCGCTGTCTTCCGCTTTATTTTTGATTTCAACATTCCAATCTTCATTCTGCTCTTTTATTCAAATGGGCTGTCGTCAAATAGCCACCAAAACTGGTGCACAAATATGCCCGGTTAATGGTTGTGAAAACTGACACCTCCGCCAGAAAGCTTTATCGAGTAGACGGAACAAGGCGAAGTCGATAACCTTTTTCGTTCATCGTTCCTGTGCGTTCTGACGATTGGAAATCGGGTTAATACATTTTTGATGAAATTGGTTAGGAAACCAACGATGTGCGAACATTCTTGTTCGTGAAATAAAAAGAAAAGCAGGTTGAGAAAGGTTCTCTGTTGAATGAGCCCCCGGACTCAGATGATTGGTCAAACAGTGTGCGTACATTCAACCGGGCAGTCCGATGCTTCTCATTGATTAAC
Source organism: Echinostoma caproni (assembly GCA_900618425.1). Classification (NCBI taxonomy): domain Eukaryota; kingdom Metazoa; phylum Platyhelminthes; class Trematoda; order Plagiorchiida; family Echinostomatidae; genus Echinostoma; species Echinostoma caproni. The sequence goes on from UZAN01043987.1 coordinate 9,469, forward strand.
AGTTCAAACCGGACCGAGTTTTCAGACATTTTCTGACACGTTTTCTTTACTTAATAAACTGTCCGACATCCATTATCTCTGCGTCCTCTTGTCGGCCCAAAAATTGCAGATGTTAGGGGATCTCCCCCCCCACCGGGAAATGTCCACAACTGACAAAGGTTGGAAAGTGAGTCTGCATCAGAATCGGTTCGCTGTATGTGTAAACTGGTGGGACCATGGTTTTGGTTAAATGATTCCAATATTATTTTTGGTAAAACCTGTTGGTCGAAGAAAGTGAACGTTTTGTCAACTGAACAAAAGGACAGCGGACGTCTTTTTATGCTCCTCGTATTGGTTACATCCCAGTTTTGAGACAAAGATATCCGATGGCAGCAGAGCCATGATTGGTCAACCTAAAACCTGGCATGTGGGTATGAAAGCCTTAACCAGGAGTCTCGGTCACATAGGTGCCGTTAAGCTCCCTGGCTAGGGACCTCGGGATGATTGTAATTGATGGTTAGAGACACTGTGTGAAATGGCTGAGTGGCGTTCTTGCATCCTGTCAATTTTTCTGTAACATTAATTCACTGAACTTCTGAATTTTCTCTTTGATCCTATTTCCAAAGTTTCCTGTCTTTCCCCTATTCGTCATTCAAAAGGGCAGCCAAAAGACAGCAACCGAAACTGGTGCATGATAGTGCATGGTTAACAGTGGTACATCTGAACTGGGCCATGGCTATACTTTCCGTCTGTCTGTATAAGTCTGGATTGTTTAAGAAACGGACGTTAAAAGTACATTGTCGGTGAATCGTGGTAGAGATTATCGTTTGAATTCCAACGTGTTCAAATATCTTTTGTCGGAGAACCATTTCGGAAAGCGGATTGCTGTTGAACAAACACTGTGTGTCTGATAAGCTCTTTGGTATCCCGCCCCCCGGATAAGTTCCCACAACCTTATCCCATCAAGCTTTGGCAAAAACCCACGACCCGTAGACTTTTAGTCTCGATGCACAAACTTCAGTCATACCGCTTTAAGCGAATCAGATCAAAAAGTATCGGAATATTTTGATTCGTGTATTGTAAACACACATGCGTAAGCCGTCCGTGAAGAGGTGCCTCCAAAAGCCACAGTATGATCAGAAGTGGGAGTTCTGGGTTACGGCTGATCACCCCCCCCCTTGCACCTCGTGAAATGCTCCCATACAAACAAGCGTCCTAAATAGCCTCTGTTGAAGAAGTTAAAGTACGGACCGATTACGAATCATATATCAAAAATCACGGACGTAAGGTAAGCACTGAATTACACTGGTACTAGCACAACATTATCTCACTAAACTGAGACGCAAGGGAAAGACCACAGGAGGAGCGGTTCACTCACTGGAAGAAATCAGGGGGAATAAATACTATATACATAAGAAGTTCATTGGTTATCCGGGCACCTGCTAATCGCGTACCCGTATTCCTGGCGTTGTACAGCTTCTGTCTGGGCCGCACGGNCGGCTTCTGATTCGTCAGTACGATCGGCCTATGGTTCGTAGTCTAGACGCTGTAACGCGTAGGCGCTTTGCTGGCGTCACCTGGGAAGCTTCACTAATCACAGTTTCCGGAAGTAGTAACGTGTCACTCCGTGGTTTGCAATAACCCAGAGTCTAGAATCACCACACCAACTCACTGCCTGCTCGTGGTGGAAGCGTTTGCCATCCAAAGTGAGAGGAAGAAAATCCTATATCCGGGGCTATAACCGGATGGTTGAATAACTGACATTTCACTTGGGGGAGGTGGCTAAAATCCCTCATTCAAAGCCAACCAAGAGGAGACATACGAACCACGCCCATTCATAACTGGTAGCGGTAGTGACCACTGGCTCTATTGGGCATCGCGGTTTGTTAAGCACCCTGGACATTTGACCCCGCCCGAACGGTGGATGATCCGATGGACTGGAAACCGGAAACTGGTTATGATTTCCCCAGGAACTTTCACTTTATTTGGCCTGGGTAACCTAGCAGTATCCTGTCATCTAATAAATAAAGGTTCTTTTTCCATGGAGATTATTATATCGTGATTTGTTTGGCACACGTTCGGAACTCATGCGCGTGTGAAAATATAAATATACATTGAAGAGATCTTCACAAAACGAAGATGGTAATCAACTCACGAGGAATAGGCCATTGATTTAACTGGCAAAATGCGATTCATTGTACGATTGCAAATGATCGGATCCCGATGGCTGGTTGCAATCCTCAGCAGAAAATTCTTCGCGCCCCCTGGGGTGATGGATTCGATTAGATTCCCAGTCGAAATTTGTTCAATGAAACCAATTCCGATTTGGACGGTGAATGGAATCATTCCTGGTGGTTGAAAATGGGAGGATAAACGACAGTAGGTCGGTCATTGAGGCCGATTCAAACAGCACGACCGCGCATTGAACATTTCCCATCGCATGCCATTTGGCATAAATGAATCAATTGCAACAATTGCACAAATGAATCACGTCTGCGTCGGAGCACACACACGGATCCACTGCCGCGACATTTGAAACAAACGATACACATGTGTGAGTAACATATACGCCCCCCCCCCACACACATACATACATAACACCAGTCGTTCCAAAGCATATTTCAATCAACTTGTGACACATAACCCTACTTGTGTTACATAGATTAAAGATTAAACATCGTTCACCTCGAATTTGTTCTCAATCAATAACGGGCAACCATCATCGTGACAGAATGAGGAGAATACAAACGTTTACGAACCCACCAATATCCCCATGAATGCGTAGAATAGTCAAACCTTGATGGCACACAAACGAATTCAATTTACTGAACATAGTATCCAACTTTTACCAAAATAGTGTATCCGTGCACGAGCGCAGGTGTTTGGTTTTGCGTTCACATCAAAAGCTGAGCCGGTGTTGAGGTTTTAAGGAATCGATTTTTATGTTACCGACAATAAACAACATCTAATGTTAGAGGTGAAATGATGTTATTTGGAACGGTTTAGCCACAACAGCAATTGCTTGGGTTAGTCTGGTGGTAATGGGTAGGATCTTCAAGACACGTCTGATTTTGATCACCCTTGACATTTTCGCACCCACTTAATGTCTCGGCAAACCTTGCGGTTCGTATCAAGCTTTTTGGTGACCACCGTAAACTACGGAGATCGACTAATTTCACCAATTCGCGAATGCGATGGCCTAATTCTCTGCGCCTAATTGTCGCATCACTCTTCCGGTGTCCCCACCAGACTCGTACAATGCGGCGGTGTTCGAACACTAAAAGTCTCTCTTTACGCGGTATTGTTAATGGAGAACTGCTGCAGCATAGCCTAGAATCTTAACAGAGAACCGTTTATTGTTTCAAGACGGCAAGTGCCAGCCAAGCCATCTGAATGCGCAGGCCGATACTCCATCCGTCTGGTGAGATATATATGCGACAAAATCGAAATGCTTTCCTTCCCTCTACCAATTCCACAGGTAGAGTGAGTTTAAGGGCTTGGTCAACCCAGCCTTGTAGCAACATTTTACACTTTGGAGTTGTAAAATTTATACAGAAGATAGCTACACTCGCACTCAAACTGTTTCTTCATCTAGCAGTTTCAGTTTCAGTTTGAACAACCATTAACCACGCATTAGATATTTTATAGAGTAATGAAGCATCTTCAATTTTCATTAAAATAAGATAATTTGATAAAATTTCATATTTTGGATTTGCAATGGGTGACCGATTCAATTATCAAAAACAGTGATACTTGTTCCCGTGGGAGCGCAGATAATTGAAAAAACATCGCGGGAGTGTAGTATTCCGAATGGGAATAGAAATCGAATAGCGCGAACTCGGATTCGGACTGAATGGTGTAAAATTAATTCTATTGGAAAAATCATACAAACAAATATGACATGTATCCAACAATCGATGGTCTGTTCTTCGATATCCAATCAACACATATATGGTTAATTTGGTTGCCTTCTTGCATTCAGCCTATCCGGTTGTTGCCATTCGAGACCACAAGATTGGCCGGGCAATCCGTTTCCTGATTGGCTACCTGAAAGCTGTACCATGGTGCGTGCGTACTCGTCGCAAAATCACCACACGGAAGTTGCAATAATTTTGTCACCGACTATGCAATGACTGAAATATAACTAAACAGAAACGAACCACCCAGATTGACCTAATTTGGTATGCTGATGACAGAACTTAACTACGTATGGATCGAAACCAAACGGAATTTGGATATGACTTTGCTGAACTGATTTATTTTGTTAACTTCTAAGAATCGCACATCAAGTAATGTCATTGCGGAACATTCCATAGAGCATCACGTGAGCTGGCTGTATTAGTCAATCATGTATCAGATGTCTGTCGGGACAATACTCTGAATGCCGCAATTGGTTAGATTATTGGAGAAATTCATCGATCATGGCCCAAAGATTTCCGTAGCGGTTTGGTCTACCCAGGGTGGCATAAGTCCAGAAAGAAACGAGGAACTTGGCAAAAGCTCATCGAACATGATACCAGACAGCTGTTGAGTGCTGTTTCAGATTCAGTAGTAAAACCCGCCTGTCCAAGTTGCTGCGATCAGTATTATTTTATTATATTGTATTTCACACTTGTCTGAGGACAGACTGTGCCAAGAAAATGACGGTACAATAATCTTTATAAAAGAGAAAATGTTCCATGATTGGCTCGTGGGCTGAATACTGCCAGGTTGCCCAGGCCATGGCAGGTGAATTATCTCGAGGAATCTACAAACAGAGCCTTTGGCTAGCCAAAGTTTGACTCGGAAGACAGCGGGGCGGTGTGTGAGAACCGCAGTCTATTGGGAGCAGGTGTCCAGTTCATCGGATCATACGCCCCTCGGAAGGGATCAAATGTTCAACGTGCCCAATACACCTCTATGCCCAATCGAGCTGATGACCACTGCCACAACCGAAAAGATGTAGGTATGGTTCTTACGCTTCCTTTTGGTTGGTTTGGAATCAGAGTTTTTGGCCAACTCCCCAAGGTGAACTACCAGTGGTCCAACAACCCGGCTATAGCCCCAGATGTCGGTTTTTTGTCCTGTCACTGTGGTGTGAAAACACCTCCGCCACGAGAATGTAGTGAGTAGGACTTGCTCAGTATAACTGGTTATTTGAGACACTTGGTCGTATGGGAGCATTTCGCGGTGCAAGGGAAGGGTGGCCAACCGCAACCCTAGACATCCACCCCCGACCATACTGAGGCTTTCGGAGGTACGATCAGTACACCTGGGTGTACGGCTCTTACAGTGATTATTAAAAATGGCGCCAAACTTCAAATTCCGGAATTGGCAATGCGTGTTACTAGTAACAGATTGTTATACTGAAGAATGATTTGCGTGGCTTAGACCTAATGTAAACTGCGTTTTTGCATAGAATCGTGTGATAGTCAGCTGAAGGAAAAGGTTTTACCTCGGCCAATCGGGGTGATTCACCTACTACTGACATGACTTGTGTAAGAACATACTAATTTCGTCCAGCCGAAGACTTTTCGTGGTCTGAGGCACTAATTTCGGAGATCAAAATTCTGGACGAAAATCGCACAAGTGGATCTTACGTGAAACTGTTGAACGAGTTTCTTCTCCCTCGATAATTACAGAAAATAGATGCTCCAACATGGTAATGCCTCCAAACAAAGAGCACATCTCATTAGAACGTGGGTGCTGCACCGAAATTTTACACCCGGATCTAAACCCCGACGCAGTTGTCGGGGGTCAAGTGATGGTGGATTGTGGGAGGTCGGGTCTACGCGTATGTGAAGTTATCTCACATTGTGAAGGAATCCACGAAACTGACCTTCGCGAGCGGAACAACGTCGAAGTTCAGACAATCCGGATTATGATTAGAAACATGTGCGAGTGTCATGGTCCAATCATGGATAACGAATGTCGGCAGCACGAAGAAAAACTTAATTCATGAGTGTTTCCAAGAAACTCATAAATATGGAGTCTATCACTTAGTAGTGTGAACCGAGCTATCTATCAACCCAAGAGAGCATAGTCAAACGAGGGGAACACGCAAAACCGGGTAGGAAGAGCAAGATCCGTTTTGAGTGTGTGTGGGAGGGAGTAGTGAGCAGGCTGTTGCGTCTCTGGGGTATTTTCCAAGAAGCTGAGACAACAATCACCATCTGGATGCACTCCGGGGGTAAACTTACATGATTTAGAGCTGATGTCACCTAACCAACAGAGCAACCCGTGAACACCATCATGGTGACAAGTTGTGCGCCCCATTCGAATGGGTTAGTTGTCTTAAATAGAAACTAGAACCCACCTAGAAGGCCTCAATCCTATTCATTCCCAAACGCATTCAACCTCCGCATGGGGATCCATGAACTTTCTAATATACTAACATAAATCTAGTATGGCGTTTGCAATTACCGTCTAGTGACCATTGTTGGAAGATCGAAAAATTACAAGAACTATCCCGCAAGCAACTCTGGTTTCTCTTCAAACACTTCCAGACATCCGTAGGCCTGTGGTCTAATGAGCCCACACTCGACGGTTAGAAATAACCCGTCGCAGTCCACTCGGCACATGCGATCCGAACAACGCAGTCCGTAAAAAAGTGAACACTTCACTCTATCTCAGTTTGTGAATGACTCAAGGCCGTGCTGATCTAAACCATAATTTTCCGGAGGCAGTTCACGAATGACCTCTACAGAGGTTTGAAATTGGAGTTTCCGGCTACCTAGTTGAGCTAATAGCCCGTTGGTTATCAAATCGACTATAATCTGGACACTGGTCATTTATCTTCTTATTTGGTGAAAATCCTCGTATCTATAACTTACTCAGAACACGATTTCGGATACGCACTTCGCGTGATCGATTCCTAGTGGAAAAACATTTTTTTCTTGCACAACTCCAGTGATAACATTTTCCCTACTTGAATATACTAACAGCTGTAGAAGGTATTTGACAGAAACATCACCTCCGAGATGACAGACTGTCATCCTCGGTGTATCACCAACTCGTTTAGTCTTCATCCTTTATTCAACTTTCACATGTGACTCTAGGAGGGTTGAGGCACACATCAACAGCCGAACCGCGATAAATTGGTTGACAAACGTGCTAAGCCAAGTGGACAGAACTGAGGTGTTCTCAGTTTCAGTTTTTACAACCAATAACCAGGCACATTCGTGTGCCGGTTTTAGTGGCCCATTTGGATAAAATTAGAAGAATAAAGATTAGAATATTTAAAGAAAGTTCAACCGGAAGATACCGAATTTTATAGACCAATGGTACAAGAATAATGTGTAGATGCATGAACGCCACTGTTTGCGACACTCAACCATATCACTCATTGTCTCTAACCATCGTCTCGGGGTCCCCAGCCAGGGAACATAACGGGACCTGGGTGACCCAGTCTCTTGGTTAGGGTTTTTACACCCTCATGCCAGATCTCAGTTTGACCACTCTTGGCTTTATTCCACCCATTACCTGCTTCGGCAAACATCGCTCTCCCTGGCAACCTATTTGGTGACATGCGTAATACATGTCCCAACCAACGTGATCTATTGAGATCGACCACTTGTTCCAGTGGGCGATCGCGGTTACCCAGAACTCTACGCATGACCTCCGTATTGCTCGCCCGACTGCCCCACCAGATTCGTATTATAGTATGGTAAATAAACCTTTACTCTATCATTCGTCTGTAAGTAAACTGCCCTCAACAGAATGAGGTACTTTTGGAATATGTCTTCGAAAAGAAAGGAACTAAATGAGTCACACGATCCGTTTAGATTGACGATCTGTTAGACGTAACCAGAGCATCTCATCAGGTCGGAGTAAACGAAAAAGTGGCAACCCCATGGGGAAACAGATAGACAGATCATTTTTCACAAGAATTATATATGTATGCGTATCTGTGGATTTCATAGTGTACAGCATGTGTGTGAATCCCAACAAGTTTCGAACGAATCGTACGATAAGCAAAAAGACATCACCAGCCACGTTGGACACGGTTCCGGAAGAGTATTCACACGGGGGTCAGACAGAAGAGATGGTAATCGGGTCCAATCAGTAGACAAATCACAACAAACTGACCGAGTTGACGACAAAACGGACAAATATGCACATGGTTAAAACCGTACTGAGGAAGGAAATATGAGAGAAACAGAGTGAGTAGAAAATCGCAATTGACAAAACTAGGGGAAAAAACAGGAGCAAGAAAAGAAAAAAAAGAGTTTACAACAAAAAATACGATAACTGGAATGAAAGGCCGTGGGTGTGTTTAGATGGAGGAGACCGGAGTCGGTTGTTTAATAGGGACGGCGAGAGAGAGAGACGAACCGGCCGGAATGCCTAAAGTGTGTCTCGGCACACATACTATGTACAAAATCGGAATGTCATGGTCATCCGGTGATACTGGTCCGTCAGAACAATGCCCTGGGTAGGAAAAGGGCCGGTTCAGGTGGGTGCATTGGAAAGACCAAAGACGGTAGGAGTGTGGACCCCAACGAGCGCGAGACAAGGAGCAATCGAATCGTGATCAGTCAGTCAGCGGCTAGTTTCGGACTCGGTAAGTCGTCTGATATTGCAAAATCGGGACCGCGGGAACGGAGATCGGTGCGCATGGGACGAAATTGGTACAGAGAGGACGGGAAAGGGAAAATAGACAATTCAGTTCGACTAGACATGTATCGTTAAGACGGCAGCTCACGCGCGCAAGAAATGTGCAACATCAAGATCTATCAGGGCCAACACAAAATTCAGGTAAACAGCAAGATTAGGACATGACGAAGCCCACCCTGTGTAACTACGCTATTTCAATTTACAAATGACCATCAAGATACATTTTTCGTGAAAGTGCAAAAATCCAANCCCCCCCCCCGCCACATGTTGTATCTGATTGAAGAAACGTGTCATGTGACACAACGGGGCACACGATAACAATAATCAGTCGAGGATTATATCCGATCATTCTGACCAGTTGAGCTCTGCATGCAAGATCATCATCAGATGAGTAGTGATGGAAACCAAAATGGGAAATTTCATGGCATAGATTCATTCCGTAACCCGGATAACAGAAAAATCACAGTTGCCACGGCGATGAAATTATTCGATATTGCTGATTTGACAGGCTCAGGTCAGTCCGAACACGGACGAGCGAGTAATCCGGGCTGGATTCTAGAGGGGGCAAACTGACAACCCTGGTAAGGTTGAGAGACGGTCTAGCAAGACTGTGGTGATAGTGATCACAGCACTTGTGAGAGCCTTGAAAGACCGGAGCCGTTCGAATGCATCAGTGCTAGCCATTGTCCTAGAAGATGCTGTTTTGTTGTTAAGTATGGGGTTGACGCATTTTGGGAGATTATTTGCAAGGCATGTGACAGTTAGACAGACAG
>UZAN01043988.1:7856-21003 GCA_900618425.1 Echinostoma caproni
CTTTGTAAAAGAAAATGGACTACATCCCCAACTTTGGTTACTCCAATAGTATAAATGTAATATAGTATTCCTCACTGAATTGAAAAGAAGCATGGAACCAATGCACCGACAACTATACTATGAGATGTATAATCGTAATCTAAGTTTAGATGCGAGAGGTGAAACGAAAATAAGAATAAACCGATTAACAAGAACGACAATAGCAGAAATATCCGTTTTTTGTTTGTTTCATCACAGACACTTTATAAGTCTACTCCGTGATAACAAACGAATTGGGTCTTTTCGAGCGTCAGCAGATTTCTTCTTAGTTTCATGGTGGCCAACTGGAATCCAATCTACCAGCGCGGTTATCTCCCTCACTTAGACCCACATCAACGCCACGAAGAGCGGAAGCGGCAGCCTGATGGTCCCCAATAGGGTGCAGGTGGAACTTCGCAGTTTGGCAGTATGGAGACGGTAGTCAGATGGTGGAGCTGGAGTTTTGATTGCATCTGAAATATGCCACACATTGATGATTGGAGTCTCAGGCGTAGGAAGTGCACATAAGAGTATACATGCTAAACGTGGTTAGTATGAAGCGGCATCGTGGAGTAAAAGCACCTCAACCGATGGAGAAGAATTCCTTGGAACTTGGGTGCCGGTCGAGGCAGAACTTCTGCGAACAGCGGTAGATAGTCTAGGTTCGCCTTTTGCATGTTTAGTCGTGGATAAACGGCCGACCCCCTATCTCCGACGTGAAGACCCGCTCGATTCTATACAGCTCTTTTTTTGAATCAAGCATTTTCAGGGATATAATTACATATGAAAAATGATTATACATATCGAGAGAGGTCCATACCAATTCTGCNAGTTATTTGCCTATTTGGACACCGTAAGTTGCCGAGGTTTTTTACTCTGAAAACCTGTTCATGCTTTTATTACCGGTTAGCATGCCTCTATCCCCGTACCCATCACCTTGAATCGTATGAATTCAGTCACGCAAGAAAAAACAACAAATTCACTGCAACGGGTTTTTTCAAGGGAATGGGAGCTGTTTAATCCAGGAAATTCTCGTTCATACTTCATTGACTCATTGCAAATCAAGGATCATACAGCTATACGAGCAGCCGAATTAAAATACATGCCGCGTGCAAGAAAACCTAAACAAATCTCCCTTGTGTCGATTAATCCGTGTTATCATTTGGTTTCTGTTCTGTTTCAGCGTGCGCTTATTTATCGTCTGTTGACTCGTATTTTGCACAAACTGTCCTCGCTTCCGACAAATTCTTCACATGCGACCACCCTTCGGCGAATGTTGAGATGGCTCAGTCAAATGACCGAATCATCCTTTCCCTGGCTTAATTTAAGTGAAATGGCCAGTGATGGTGAGTGCAGTCCCTATCAGTTGCAAATGATTTTGAACTTGTTTTTAACACTACCCCTTTGAGTAGACAATGTTGATGTGATCAGGGGTTGTCCCGGTTTTTGCAGTTCTTGTTAATCGGTGACCGATCTTCTTCGCCAAAGTATCTACGGTGTTTCCACCTCTACACGCCCACTTTCGGCTCTGCCTACGTTTGTATTCTTTGAAGTGTTTTCTGTGTGCCGTCGTACGATTGAAACCGGAATTGGAATGAACCGGTGTGAATTTTTCCACTACAACTGTTCTCCGTCCCATGGGATACTACTTTTTTCATAAAATTATGTGTGTATTCCCTACAGTTGTTTTCCTATTCTCATCCTAACTTCGTCTTTGTTTGTTTTCACTGTCACAACTTTCTAACAACTGGTTTTCTCAGACTGCCACTGTCTCTCAAAATGTCCAAGTTTTCTTACCTGTAATTGAAATCGGTTTAGGATTTTCGCTTATACACCATTGCCATTGACAATATGAATTGAATACACAGCTCAGGTTTTGCATTATTATTGATGCTGTTATATTTCACACTTATCTTAGGTCACGCTGTGTGCCGACGAAATCGCGGTACAGTGTTTCGCTAGCTGCATCATACCGTGTTTGCTCATATTTTGGAATCTCGTTTTCGACAGACAGCCGTTTCACATATCTTACTTCATAATCAGCAGTGGATTACTCAACAGCAGGTGTATATTATTCATAGATGAAGCGACACATTTCAAGTGCCGCAATCTCGTGAAATAGGAGAATGCGAAATTACAGGCTTGATGATTTGTACATCATTGTGGTCGGGTCATCGAAACAGTGTCACCCTCTTTCGAACTGCTAAGTTTATACGAACTAATCTGACTTTCGACTAGCAATTCACCTATATATTCCCAAAACATTTTTATTTTGTACACCTTTCGCTTAGTGCGTGATGTGCTTCGTCAAACCAAAGGTGAATTCGTCCCTGTATTGAGACATTTCAAGCGACTTGCTCTGATTGAACTACACGAGCTTCTTTGTCCGGTTGTGGCCCGGTTGAACGAGGTTCAACTGCATGGTCGAATGCCAGTGTCCGGGTTGCGTGCGGCCAATAGTGTGCCATCGGTGCAATCTTTGCATTCAACGATCATGCAGCATTTGAAATCCTATCATTCCCAGACCTTGTCACAGACCTCCACCCGATTACCTGTGGACACTCCTTCGGAATGGCGTGCCTTGATGGAAGCTAAACTATTCACCACACGAATTCCATCTAGCCAATGTCACCGACCGCATGAATTGGAAGCGATAGAGCGGATGAGAAATGAAGCTCGTGAAGAGCGTTGGGTCGAGCATTGGTCAGCAATCGAGGAAGAAAGTAAGCGATCATTCTATTCGCGAAGTAAAATGACGAAATGTAGTCTTCAGGTTAATTATCTCAAATTCGAGACATACCTGCACCGAGCTACTCGTTTTCGCTGTTCACTGCATTCCGTCAACATTCACAGGATATTATTTAATCATGTTTGGAAAGCGTATATGGTCGACTGTATGTACTGGGCAAAAAACTGGATTAGCTGTGAGTCACAAGCGCATTCAGATAGGTATTTTCCGAACTGGTGGAACACCCTGATTTTCTTCATATTTGTTCCTTCCAACGCTTAGTGTTTCCAGCCCCATTCAAGGGATTGATTTTGATGTTGCCCCACATCAGACGAAAAATAGCTGTAATAATATCCACTTATGACTTTCCTTCTATCGGTCGAATTCCATTAATATGTACCATTGCTCGATTTTGACGACAGTTGCTGGTGCATCAGTTGTAAAATAACAAAGCTATAGTAAGAAACACAAATAGAATTTATTTATCCAAATGACCCATAGACTTTATACAATTATTGTACTTCCATCTCGTCCATGTTTTATTTTCCCTTGTTTCTTTGTGAGCACTGAAGGCAGTCCACCAAGTTGATTGTCCAACAGAATTTGCCATTTTCTTCTAATACATATCACACCCTGATCACTGTCGTGGCAACTAACTTGTTCCTGTTTCCAGCACGGAAAATTTTTCGATTACATTCAAATCCCAACTGCTGGGCGGTAATTGAATGACTTCGACCTTGGAACCGACCCCTCCAGAAACTGCTTAAATGTGAAAAAGTAATATTTGATTACGTCTGACTGTTTTCCACTACTGCTCTCAAGCGAGAAAGTATACTAACCATCATCAAGATGAACTTTCACGTTTCTTGGAATATATTTTTAGTTCTTTCAGTATTAGGGGTAATGCGTGATTAGTTTGTAGCCGAATGGTTTATCGATTTATTTAAGCTAGAGTATTTTCATTAAATAACTTATTTACTGTGAACTGAATAAAGAGAGATAAGCAACTAAGAATACATGTGTTCAACTTAAACACTCATGAATCGGGAATCAGTCATTACAAACAATGAATTTCCTTGATGCTTTGCATAAAATATTTGCCAAATCTGAGCTGTAACTTCTGAACTACTACAAATTGTATCGCAGCTCTCAAGGTCACGTTAATTCAAGCGGTGATAGAAGAGAAATAAGAACATGGAAGTGAGAGATTAAATCAGGGATACATACAATTCACCCAAAGCCATCAACATACAAATATGATTTGCTGTGATATATGGAAATAGTCCACTTTGTTCACGATCATGTCTAAATCTGGTCCTTTTGTTGTTATGATGTTAGTAATATGGGCTACAGCTTTTCATATGTCGATTTAAGGTATGGATGCTAATCCCGATTGGAAGGGGTCTATTGAGTAACTTTTTCTTTTCATGAAGCGTGCTGCGCTGCTAATTCATCTTTCCCTTTTCTTCCAGTGGTTCTTCAATATTTTCAGCGTCACCTTATCCGTTTGGGAACTCGACTTTACCGTGAATTTCAGGAGTCGGCAGGTCGAAGCATAGATCTATGTGAACAGGGTTGTACGACTCCGTCTCACGGTGAGATTCCGACATGCAACAAACTACCGAGCGCATCCAACACACATTCGAAAGCTGTGGACTTGAAGAGAACTGCTGGCCACTCTGGAAAGCTAGTGACTGACGTGACCACCACCTCTGCTTCGCGGGATCCATTGGAAGAAGCATTCCGAGATGTAGATTCTGTTCTGGCTGCTGAGCAACGAACGAATTCCGAACTCCTCCCATCGGCTAGATCACCACATATTCATAGTTCACCGCCACTGTCTGACGTCCCGATTGATTTGGACAACCAGATTTCCTCTTCCCGTCCAACAACTCCCATAATTGCAAAAATGGAACCATTCTACTTTGCACGGAGTAGTTTTTGGACCGCTGCAGTGAGTAACCCGACTGTTTCGTTGGAAAGCCATAAATTGGAACCTCCAAATGAATTGGATANGATAAGGTAAACCGATGGGACTGCGAGTTAGACAGTGAGGATGAGGACACACGATGCTGTCTACTATGCGGGCTCCATGGAGATAGTAATATCGAAGGTCGGCTTTTATTTACTGGAGCCGATACTTGGGTTAGTTCAACTATGTTGCATCTGTGAATATGAGAACCTTGATCTCCAATTAGTTTCACAAATTATTTTGATATTCGAAATGTATCTGCATTTACACCTACTGGATTCCCGATATAGTATTTATCAAGAAAGGCAATTTTTTTCTAATTCATGAGGTAAATGTGAAAATTAAATGCAGTGAGCCATTAATCTCATGGTCACAGTAGTCGGTCGGTTAGGTAAGCTTGCTAACATTGTTAACTTTGGTCTTTTTATAACGCATTTTATTGTAATTCACTTTTGACGAAATGAGCACCATAGTAATGCGATGCTGTTATCCGAAACTGCCTATCTTAGACTGAGTTGTGAACAGTTTTTAAACTCAGGATTGTGAAACTTGAAGTAACGCAGTTACATCTATCTGATCATTTGATCTCTTCTTTGGGACATGTTTGTTTATTTTGAAATATTATCCCACTTTTGTTCGCAAATTAGCCTTTCATACATCACGACTAGTAACGCGAGTTTCAAAAGTATTGTTGAGTAAATAGGATCGTTTTTTCGACTCTCGTGAAATGTCAACTTTATGTACACTACTCTTCATCAAACTCAGAAATTACTGAAAACCTGGATGCGGGAAAATCCCTTATATTTCTTTTTACTTTTTCATACTGCAACCTTTTATTCTGTTCATTCCAGGTCCACGTTAATTGTGCTTTGTGGAGTAATGAAGTGTACGAGGAAGAAACTGGTCAGTTAATCGGTCTTTCCGATGCGCTGCGTCGTGCACGAACTAGTGTTTGCGGAGACTGTGGCCGTTTCGGAGCTACAATGGTCTGTTCAAATGCGAATGATCCAACATGTACATTGCATTCACGTGATTCGGCGTTGGGTAATGGGAACCCACGGTGTCCAGCATCGACAGTTAGTCACCAAACGGACAGACCACATGCTGTCCACTTCGCGTGTGCCTTGCGTCGCCGTCCACCAGCACCCCGTTCGGTATTCACGGCTGATCGCTCATGGTTCTGTTCACCCGAATGTCATCGTGCGACTGGTCGGAAACGTCTCTCCGATGGGATTCGAGAAATGCGTCGAGCACGACTTGTGAACGGCCGCCGCGCGCCTCCATCTCCAAAAGGAAAGTTAGCTCGATTCGATCTATCAAGTGATGGTGACGAAAGCGAAGACAGTGAGGCTGCGCGAAGAAGCAATGCGCGTACGGTAGATCCGATGGATGATGCCTCCACCGATCCACTCTTGGATAAGGAAGAACTCATGAGTTTGGAGAACACTGTAGCTGATGACTTGGAAGTAGGTTTTCATGCCGTATTGTGTCCCACTTTTGTTTTATGAATCCAATCATTTGATTCAATGCACTGTTTAGGTCGCACTCGTCTTTATCAATTATTTGGCTTTTGTACAGCCAATGGATACTGGGTTATGCAATGAATAAACATATCCAATTAGTTGATTTGAAAGTCTTTTGGTGATGAAATGCCGATCATGGCGGTATCAGTATTGTCCGATCTAGTACAACCCGTTTGCTATATTCGGCACGATTTGTTTTTTCTTTTCTTCACGCTTCCATATCAGTCCCTGAATGCTCACGGTTCGCCCTCATACTGTCGGTGCTGATGATTCAAAAGGCAAATCACCAAGTACCGTAGGAACAACGAAAGGACGCTAGTGTAGCACATTCCGGTATGGAAGTATAATAAGTGATGGTTGACCTTCGTGACCATTAAACTGCTACTTGTTCACATATCCAAGTGAGAAGCTTTGTCGAGCGTTTTAGTCCCGTTCATAAACATCTGACATGAAATCTTTCATTGTATAACAGCGGAATTTATATTGTTTTCATAAATTTCTTTCTTCCCTTATCAGCCTATCAGCCTGGGTGAGCTGTTAGTCTGTCGACGAGTGTTCGTCCCATCGGACTGCTTCGCTGCCTCATTGTATCCTGTTTCAGTCACCAATCGTCTTTCTGCTTACAGACCGTGGATGGCTCCTGATGACAATCCCAAGCTTCAGGCTGCTGCACAGCAAGCCGTGAAAAATTTATCTGTGTCACCCAATTCCTTATATTTTCTTCAGTGTACCGGTTTGAATGCCAGCAGCTTAATCATCACGATCGGTTCTCTACGAATCGATCGACTCGGTGAAATCGGCGAGGCTTCCGATGCCTTATCTTNTTCGGTGAAGTCAAGTTTAGGTGATCCGATGGGTGCTCCCCTGCGACGTTGGAATTATTTGTGCCCAATCAATTATCGGTGAGCGAATGGTCGTTTGAACACTGCACTTTTGATTATTGAATAAAAGTTCATGGTTATCTTAATTGTGATTTCTTGTTCGAGTATTCATTAATTTTTTCTTTGAGTCGGAGTTGCTCTAATGGGATCAACACATACGCCAAATCTACTGAAATTCTCCGTTTTCTCTTTGATTCTAGTTTCCACTTTCCCTTATTTATCATGCTGTCTCATCCAAATGAGCAGCTGAAAGATGGCAACCAACCGCACGGTGCATGGTTAATGACTGTACAAACTGAAATTGGCTGACTGAATTCCAATCTATCCACGACCCTGGAATCTGAAAAACAGTAGTTTGGCAGGCAGCCCGACTCACCACCGCACTCAACCTTTTGAGGCCTTATGTGGTTTACCGCTCCCAGTCTGAGGGTCAGGTTGCCGGTCTTCTCTCACCAAAAATTAACAATAAAACTCAGAAATTTCAGAATGCCCGCTCTGCCTACGAACTCATAACACTCCATAGCCCTCACTAACAAACCAAAATGTTAATTCTGTGAACAACTTTCTCCAATCCTCTTCTCCCTTGATCTGGGACACAAATCTCTCCCTCGACAGACACTACTCATTTTGAGTTCCCTTATTACTTCCTCCATTCTTTTCTTTCCAAAGTTAGTGTTTGAGCCTATATCCGTCATTCTTCTCGAAACGTGAATTCCATCTTCTATGACTAAAACTTTGATTCCTTTCATTCAACCACTATTTTTGTACTGTTTACCGCTTCCCAGGCAGCACCGATCCTTCTGTTTTTGATTTTCTTTCTTCCACCATTGAGACACTCTTGTGGTAGACCCTAACAGTCTAATTACCATCGTTGGAGATTTCAATGTCCACAACAAGGAATAGTTGAAGCACTCCTCAGACACTGCGTTCATTAGACGCGAAGTTCAGGCTTATGCTGTGGTCACCAACCTGAGTTAACTAATTGACCTCCGCACACGCATCCCTGATCGCATTGGTGGCCGCGCCCACACCCTTGACCTCATTCTTACATCCATTTCATCTTCTTTTTCCAACATCATTTCCCTTTCTGCATTAGGCTTATCGTACCTTTTTATTCATTTCTCTCACCATTTCACCACCTAACTGCGGACGCACATTTTGGCGTTGCGATTAATCCAACTGGGATGATTTTCGTGACTGGCTTGTAATTCCTAAAAGGATTGTTCTCCATCTATTCGATGTTTCTACATCTGTTTCAAACGTCACGTAGATTCTTCTTCTAGTTAAATAATTTTATGTTCCGCACTTTTACCAACCCTGCAATGTACGAGAACACAGACTGAACACTCAGACAATGTGTACGATATCACAGAGATTCGAAGTTGGTCCAAACACTACGGAGCGCGTACCTCAACGGGCACATTCGCCGTCTAGCCCCACAGGTACGATCGCAGCACAAATTGCACTCCTCTGGCAATAGTAGCCTTCTCTCAGCTACGTAAGCAAGAATACAGATGAGCAACGCACGTATAATTGACGCACCGTGAACAATTCAAAATTAGTGTCAACTCATCTGCCTACATACTATTCTGGTCTCCGGACAAGAAGACCTTAAAAATTGATGCAAAAAGTGAGAAAATTTACAGAATTGACCAATCAGCGGTCAACGGACGAATAAAGTCGAAAAGGTGCGCAACCAGATTCAAATTATATAACTAAATTTAAAACTACCCGAAAAACGGATAGTTTTAGTTTAAAAAAAAATAGTCTACTTAGCTAACACATTCCTCCTGGCTAGGTCCAATCTTACCACTTGGCTTTGGGGTCCACTTGGAACGGTCGTACAGTTCGGCGTCTCGCCTTCAGGTTAACCTCCAGTATTTATCAGCGCGCCCAGCTGTTGTAAAATGGGCGTTCGTGATTGTGTGGAGCTTGGCTGATGTCTGAGGTGTAGCTGGTTTTGATGTCGGACCCACGTCTCGCCTCCGACGTTCACATCGTGTAACCTTAATTCTACAACGCTTAATTTTTGTAACCTTCATCCAGTTGGAGTGGTCAGCACGATAGTCACGTGAGCCCTTGACAAAGACACCTTTGGACGCTGATTGACTCTATTGACCGTCGGAACCATAGCTGTATGGGTTGTACTCAGCCCGTTAGTAGTTCCACCGGCGAGACTCCTCCAAGGCACCTTAGATTAGGAGTTGTTCGACGCAGTGGTGAAACCTGTCTGAGGAATCCGTCACTAGTCCCGCATGCGACTATGAAAGGCACGCTTCAATGTATCCACGAACCTTTCTACTTGATCGTTGGATTGCGGGTGATACGACGGCGAGTACAATTGCCTGATTTGCAAGCGGTTACAAAAGTCACGAAACTGTGCTGAAGTTAACTGTGATCTGTTATCGACCACTTCTACAGGAAAACCATATTGTTCAAATGGTGGCTGGAGTGCTACAATGGTGGTGGACGAACATGCGGTTTTCAGGGGAATCACTTCTGGCCATTAGGAGAATTCGCCGACGATGAATAGGTAATATCCTCCGTTGATTGGTCCGATAAAGTTGATGTGAATGTGAGACCATGCGGTCTTTGGTGTCGGCCAAAGCGTTAGTTGTTGTCGTATTGAGAATTCATTTACATGACGAATTTTTCTTGTAACTGAGGCGTGAACTGGAAAGCACTGGTTGGGTCTCGTCGGCAGTGCGAATCCATCGACTCATCTGGAGATCAAATCGGGGACCTAACAAGTAGAACGCAAGCATACCTCCCACTCGGTCACCGAGCAGCTGATCAGACCATTTCTCATTTTTGAGTTTACAGGATGTGGCACAACCCGTATATTCGAGCTTGTTCAGAGTATCGGTCCTGGCTCATTTCAGCATAAGCGACGGTTGAAAACTTTCACAACCTGATTATTTGTTGTATGAGAGTAATGTGGGAATTGCTTTGTTTGCATGGTGAATTCGTCTCGTAAATGCGGCGTGAGCTAAAAAGCTGGTTACCACTGGACAGCTTTTTCTACCTGGTTGGATCTCATCAGCAGTGCGAATCCATCGATCCCAACTTGGAATTTGCGGCTTCTTGGCAGCGAGGCCACTGGTTGGCAGTCTGCTCTATATCGTCGTCCATTTTGGGCCGGTAAGCGTAGCCATGTGCTAGCGCTTTCACTCTAGACATGCCAGTATTCTTGGAGTGAAACTGGCGGAGCACAGTGCGGCACAACGACACGGACTATCACGCGATCGGAACACAATACAGCCATTGACGATGGATAGTGAGTCGCAACTTTGGAAGAAGTGTTTTAGGTAAAATAGTTTTTTGGCCAACAGCTAAGCACTTGATCCGTCTGCTATGATCGTGAGCAGTTTGCTTCACGTCTCATGTCAGTTTCTTTTGGAAATAAAACCGATTGAAAATTACACCAATTATTCTCAATAAATCAGTCACAGTCATATGCGTCCTCTTTCGGATCATGTTTTTTCGGATAAAATAAGTGTCACCGTATTCTGGACCCATTATTGTTAATTCGGCTCTCTTGGTAATGAGAGTACATATTTAGCACTTCTCAACCAAGCGGAGCGAACTTGATTGCCGTACAGCACGTTTGCTGTTGTCTTTCGGGGTCGGAGGAAATCACGTGT
Source organism: Echinostoma caproni (assembly GCA_900618425.1). NCBI lineage: Eukaryota > Metazoa > Platyhelminthes > Trematoda > Plagiorchiida > Echinostomatidae > Echinostoma > Echinostoma caproni. Next base: position 18,623 of record UZAN01043988.1, read on the forward strand.
AGCTTACCAGATGTCCTAAAGATGAGACATGAAGAAATGCATACATTGATTGAGTAGAGTAGGTGTCTTGTCTTTCAAGATCAAATCCAAACGATTTTTTGGTTGGAGGTAGTACTGGACATGGCGGCATTATCAGACCAAAGTGGTTGAAATGGTAGCTAGACCCGGTTAAATTGTTCACCCTGTTTCTTCAAAATGAGACCACGTCCCTTTCACCTTGCTCACTCAAGGACCTCGTATGCACTTTAAACTTATTAAGGGTGGGGAAAGTTCTTTTCAATGTAGATGGTCAATGTTCACTGTCCGATGATGACGATGCTGATGATCAATGACTTTAAATCATAGATAGCATCTTTTTTCATTGTCCCATTTGTTACCTTATGTCCCACTGACCATTTTTTCACGGTATCCGCTTGAGAATAAAGTTAGGAATGTATATGTTCCGATATTTGCTAACGTGCTCATTTACTTCGGTAAATTCATTTAACAGTGCACGCCGGATTTTTTGGAGCTGCACAAAATTGGATGCTCGCATTTCCTATACTTTACATGTGCGTCAAACACACGCCGTGCACAGTGCTGCCGCGAATTTTTCTTTCGACTCTCCTCTGAATCGACCGCTTGGCCGATTGCAAGTTTCCGGTTACGATACATTCACTTCAGCGGCACAGGCATCGAACAGTGGTCATCTCCTGGATAAGGAACTGCACGCTTTGGCAAAACCTCCCGTTGTCCACACACCGCGAACTTTCATGAACGAGAAGTTGACTGCACCTCCACGTTCCGGAGTTTTGGCAGCTCCGTCACGTAGCTCACAATCAGTCATGGCGACGGATTCAAAGAATGGTGATACCCCGTTGTTGAATCCGAGCCCGTCTTGGCATCGTTACGACTCCCATTCAACTAGCGCTTCGTCTTCGTTAAATCCAGTCTCCACTCACGCACCCACCAGCTTATCCGAGCCACTCCGAATGATTCCCATTGCATCCGCGGACAACATCGTTGGCGATGGTCAAAGTACAAACGTCGCTAACAGCGTGGTAAATAGTATGCCAAATACCGCAGTGTCCGCCACCACGAAAGCATTTAGCGCTATGAGCGTCGTAGATCCGGGTCAAGGTGTATCGGGAAAGTTGTCCTGTCGCATCAGTGCATCAACCGATCTGTCCAACACCAGTCCTCTTGAGCCAAATCACTGTTCCTCCGTGAAGATAGTGAAGACTGGTGAGTGCCTGAAACTGGAACTAAACCATGTTTAGTTTAATAGGTAAAATAACATATGTGGCAAGATCTTCATGTTATTGTTATTAACGAATGGACAGTAAAAATTAGATCGGTAAAGTCAGGTTAGGCCTTATAATCCCGGTAGGATGAATTTTCAGTACTGCTAAGATGCTTCTCTTCACACTTACTGAATTCCACAGATTCATTCTGCTTTATGTCATCACTTAAACGCACTGATGTTTATCATTTTTACCCGTGACTAAAGAGGACAGTATTCTGCTAACAGTAGTTCCAAAAGAAGATTAACGTGTAGAACGGTCAAGGTTATGATGATTAAACGCTCCATATTACTGAAGACAGTATAAAAGAATACGATGCGAATGAAATTGATAATCATTAGCCTAGGGTGGCAGTTCGTTCCTGTATGCTATACACAGATAATGCACATGGGGCTCCACTTGGATAAACTTAATTTCAGGACGCCACTGTTCCAAACAATCCGTTACTTCATAATATATCTGGTGATTGTTAGCTTGGTCGACGATAGTAGTTTTTAAATCTCGCTTCTGCTGTCACTCATATCTGATCAGATTTTTTTCACATGGTAGACGGCAAGCAAACAGAAGGCTCGGTTGGCATTCGTTAACTTGGTACCTTTGTGGAGCCTCTGCGAAATCCGCCTGTCCGTGAAGGGTCAAGTGTATGCAGTTCTGCCAGTGCTGCTATAGGGTTCAGAGAGGTGGCGATTACAAAAACAGGATACAAATCCGTTATTAGTGTTTGAACACTACTCTATATCACATTGTACGGATGTGGTGGGGAAGGCGATCGACAGATGCTGAGGTTAGGCGCAGATATATAGGTAACCGTGGTCGCCCTTTGGTGCGAGTGATCGACCCTTATAGACTATGCTAGTTGGGACGTGCTGCGCATGTCACCAATTAAGCTGCTACGGTGCGCGATGTTTGCCGAGACAGGAAGCGGTTGAAAACAGATCAGTTGTGGTTAAAACAAGACCTGGCATGAGGGCATGAAAACCCTAACCAGAAGACTGGGTCAAATAGATCCCATGCCTCCCAAGGCCTCAGTATGGTTGGGGGTGGGTGTCCAGGGTTGCGGCTGGTCACCCTGCCCTTGCACCTCACGAAACGCCCCCA
>UZAN01043988.1:21890-36643 GCA_900618425.1 Echinostoma caproni
CCTGCCTTGGCCTGGGCAACCTGGCAGTACTCAGCCCACAAGCCAATCATGGAACATTTTTCTTTTTATAAAGATGATTGTACCATGATTTGTTTGGCCCACAGTCTGTCCTCAGACCAGTGTGAAATATATATATATATAGATCCCGTGAATCTCCTCTGATGACAACCCTGAGATCATAGTAACCGGAGTTTAGAGACACTGAGTGATATGGCCCGGTCTTGTAAACAGAGGCGTTTGTGCATTTACTAATTATTCTTGCAACCACTGTATGAGTTCTTCACCCTTCCTTTGTCTCTGCTCTCATCATTCTGTTCTTTTATCCGAATGAGCAGCCAGAAGACTGCAACCAGAGCCAATACACAAAAATGCATGGTTAATGATTGCAAAAACTGAAAAGTTGAAACCTTGTCAAGTATGATTCTGTTGTTTTCTTCAAGTAGAAGAATACTGGCGACAAATAGTCTTGCCGTATGTTTTTTATTGTTTTAATTGAGTTACAAAGTATTATCTTTGGGTTTATCTTTTCAAGAAATAATCGGATTTTCGAAAGTTATTCTAACTGTTACACATCCCTCACTTTTCATGACCATGACCATGCGACTCTTCAGTCTCCTTGGCCAAACCCACACAGTTTGCTCATTGCCACGCGGTGCAAACAGTTGCTTCCACCATCATCCGCTCCAGTATGACGAACCCAGCATACCCATTGATTTTGCCACCTGTGCCTAAACCTGTAAGCACAGCTTCCTCGTTATCCAAGCTGCTTCGTGCACCTCACATGTTCAACTTAAACCTGGCCCATATATCTCGCGATCCAGGTGAGTAGTTGTAGAATTTAATTCACATCTTCCAGCACACCTCATATCGGTCGCTCATATTGAATGAAATAGGATTATATGCAGAGTTGTTACTTTTTGCTTCTGGAAGCTTTTTTTAAGAAAAACAGCGAATCAACTTTTAGGAAAAAACATGTTTATGAACGAGTCTTTCCCCGGTCACTTTATATCAAACTGAGAATCGGATAGTGTGTATTTTGAAGAGATCATGAAAGCGATTTCGGCGAATTACCTCTTTGGTTTTTTCGGTTTTGTGTGCAAGAACTTCCGATGATTGAGAACCTAAGCCGTCCACGGTACCGCACCGGATTTCGAAACCATTATGCCCACAGCCCCCGGGAAATGTGAGACACCCACTTGATTCTGTGCGAAGACCGTATAATAGTACTTTGCTCAGACAATCACGACCACTACCATTGCATTTGGCTTACACTAATGCATATTTGCAACACATGCCATTATCTGAAATGTACGGTGAAAATTCTTTATTAAAGTTGCTATTCTTGTTAATTTATCAGGAGAATAATTCGTCAGTTTCTTAACAGAATAATAGTTTACAGCTGTGGGGTATCCTTATCGTTTTAGTTACGAGGGGGAGTGGCAACTTGAATTTCGACTAAAATCACACANNAAGGTGACATCGGTTGCTAATGAAACGTTTACAAACAAATTTTGAAGCTCAATGAACAGACGAAATGAATTTCAGTTCACCCGAGCTACGAGAGTCGATCTTGAATGCCTTGTCATCAGCAATCATTATTTATTCTGATGAAAAGACATACGATAAAGAAATGTGAATACATTAATTTACGATTGCGTCGGAAATCCTCGTGCTTTCTCTTTCAGTGATTTGTTCTTTTCCAAATCAAACGGTGGTTTCCACTGCCCAATCCACCTTGGCCGCAACTCATTTGACGACACCATCGACATCTGTGCTAACGAGGCCTCCCGGAACTAACCCGCTTGTCCTGTCGAAAGTCCACGCAAAGCCCACTATTCGAATCGCGGGACGCACAGCCGGTGTAATTCGCATCCAACACATGCCCTGTCAACAACGTTCTAGCGCACTAACTACACCGACAAAAGATTTGCAGCTCGCCATTCAACTAAATGGCCTGTTTGAAAAGTGAGTTAGGGTTTCCCGCTCATTCTCTTTTTAGATTTATTGGATGGATATGCAAAACAAACGCTTTCCAGCAAGTGTCCAGATCCGTCATGTGGAGAAGGACAGTATGCTATATATAACCTGCACAACTAATCTGATATGAACTCGCTGTGATGATTCTCCGTGTTAGTTTTATCATCGCTGGTTTCCGACTCCCATAATAGATACGTATAAATTGTAATTACTTACGTTATCCCAAATGGTAAATCTTGATCCTTTTAGAATTCTATCATACCAGGATCCTGGGAACACCGATATGCCTACATTACTCACAAATGAGAAGTGATTGAAACCGTTTACAAAGATAGGCACCCTTTACCTAAACGTACTTAACTAATACATAATTACTTTATCGGTGATATATCTTTTGTTCAACTGTCCCCATGTATCTCTCCTGTCGATACATTGATCATATAAACTGGTTTTTGGTCTATTTCTCGGTTTCAGTCTCCCTATATCACCTCCAACACAAAAATGTCATTCTTTACCAGTGTCAAATGCCTGCCGTCAGTTGGTGAGTTATGAAAAAATGCGGAATGTGGTGTTTATATTGGGAAATCTGTTTCACACTGTATCTAAAACCAAGCGCATTACTATTGATTATTCTTTTTGCTACTTATCTTAGTCCCTAATAATTCATAGGTAGTGGACTTGTATGTGGTTGTATTGTGGATTAATAAAATCAATTGATAGTGCGCATTCATACAATAGAATACAGCGAAGCGAACTTCACTACTTGCTGCTTTGCTCACAGTGCATACCAAGCAAGTGATAATGTGTAAGATGGATAGGTATTGGGTCTGCTTTGGGCGCGGGTCAAAAAGGTGAACCTCTATGGTCAACACATGACACTGCATGCAGACAATTTCAATCACTCACACCTAATACAAAGTGACAACAAGAACATCAATGCTGTCGGTTTACTCCTATGTCCTTCACTCCTCCAACCAACCAGTTACGGAGTCGTTTGGACCCTGTCCTGAAAGGTGACCGACACCTACTCTGTCGAATGTATTGCACGGCTGATTTGACCCGATTTGACCCCCATTGTCAATCTTTTGCATCATCCCCAGTCGAATAGGATAGTTTTCGAGCGACAGTCTATTGGGTATTAATGTAGGAGATTTAAGAACTCGCTCATTTCGAATTCACATGTTTCACTTGCTTCCCAATTGAAGGTTTGACACTAAATGATTTATGCGGGAGCTCCGTTTTGTTGTAAATTATCAACAACCCTCGCTGCCGGCTTTGGTTCACTTTGCCGTCTTGACTAAACGATGAAGAGTTGTTAACAGGCACGAGTATCGAAGTTATTGTTAATAATTCATATATAATAGCTTGAGATAAAGTGTGTTTCAGAACAGTGACGAGTGATTTAATCATCTTGTTTTCATGCTTTATGATTTTCTCGTTTTGGCGCCCGCTGTTTTGCCAGTCATCGTTTTGGCTTCCGTGNTTTGCCAGTCATCGTTTTGGCTTCCGTGTCAATTTTATAAATTTGAAGCATGGCAGAGTCCGTAAGCTGTTTGCATAATATGGTATCTCATAATGACCCGATCGATTTCTCACCTTGAAGCCTTCAAGTGACCCTACTGGACCTCAGAGAATCCGTGCGGAACCTGCTCCCGCTGTGACCCATTTGCTCCCTCAATTAGACGGTACATTTGATATTGACGAGGACTATAACCCTGCCGGTTCAATGGATCATCCGGCTCGTAAACGTTCCCGGTCGTCAGTGCGCTACTTGCTACGACGCACTCCTTCTATCACTTCAAACGATTCCTCCATCTCTGCAAAATCAATATCCACGTCCAGTCATCACCATCGCCGCCTCCCACATCGTAAACATCGGCGGTCTACTTCATCATCTTCGACCCATCCTGTTCAAAAACGGACTAAGCCCTCGCGCTCCGTGCCAAAACAAATTCCGAAATTTATTCGATCGCCCACTGTGTCGTCACGTACCAAACCCATACATCGTAGATGGATTGAGGAACGGAGTAAACAACAGGAACTTGCGCATTTGGTTTCTAAAGCGAAACAGGCAAATCAGGCTCGTCTCTATCAGTCCGAAGTGGAAAAGCATGTAAGTTTGAATGCTTTTGGGCTTCGCTGATCTAATACGTTTTTCGTGCAATGAAATAGTGCTCACGATAGCATAATTGATAAGAAAGATGTAACATTATATATAAAACTGATAGTATAACTAATCGCATTTGTTCACCTGGTGTTCACAGTGACAAAATGACCCAGTCATCTAGAATCCATTTCAGGACGAGTATGGGAGTCAACACACAACAACTTACAATAACAATTTCAGTGGTCCTTTATCAGTTCCCCTGTGAAGATATTCATTCATCATCACTTTTACGCTCGCGAATACTTGAACCAAACAAAATCTATGCCTTCTGGTTTTTCAGCTCATAATCCACATTTCGAATCGCATGAGAATTTGTAATGTTTAGTTGAAGGCTATTACCGTACATGGGTTCCGAGTTTTTTTCACAATAAATCAGGAATGACCATTCAATGTGTTACTTACCTACCACCGATTCAAATAATCTAAAATAATTTTCCGGCGTTCCTCTGTGGAGGTGTACTTCAGTAAAAAATCCCTGGTAAATGATGTGAACTCAGATCCTTTGTGGAATTCCAGAGAATACCGTACACCGGAACATATCTCAATCACAAATGAGCTTTCATGGGACGACACGGTTCAACCATCACGGCGAGACTGCGCCATTACACGGGATTTTGACTTGTGTACCCCTCTGACCCAACTGCCTGCACAGGATAGCTTTTGCCATTTTCAATTTTTACAATCGTAACCGGTCTCCTGGTTAGGGTTTTCATGCCCTCATGCCAGGTCGTGTTTTAGCCACCATTGATCTGTTTTCAACCGCTTCCTGCCCCGGAAAATATCGTGCACTGGAATTGACGTTTAAATTCGGAAAAAATAGAGTAGTTGATTCAAGTAAATGGGCGTTCATTCCACCTTACCCGCTGCCTTGCGGTCTGGTTCTTGTCAGAACGAGAACACTAACCGATCTCCCGCTTAGTAGCTGGACACCCCAATAGTACTCGTCTTATCGAATTGGATACACATACTAAAAATAATCTCGGTCGTCGTTGATTTGACCTTAAAGCCCGATCGAGACGTTGTATACTTGATGAGTCAGTATCACTGATGGAGAAGAAGCGACAAATCCCAGGATCAAAACAGGGGTAGGTGGCGTCTGCGAAGTAAGCTAACAAAATGCCTCGAGAGTGACCGGGAAAAATGGTGGACAACAGTAACCATTGCAGGAGAAGTAGCAGCTGCATCAGGGAATACTTCAACAAACAGTTCAGATGGCCAGGCGCTAACCAAACTATATCGTCTGTTGTAGATATGAGCAGTGTCATTTGAACCTCATACTGAAGCAGAAATATGATCTTGCATCCAAGCCCTGAAAAAAATAGAAGAACAGGAAGACCGGCGAGCTTCCTCCCTTTCAAGATGTGGATGGGGCGGGGGCGCTATTAGTAATTTACTGCACAACGTTTGTTTGCAAAAGCGCATTCCTTCATCTTGGGTCGAATCACTAAACGTCCCCACTTTCAAGATTGCGCAAACCAATGCGCCGTAAGTTTGATCACAAACGTTACCGAAGTGTTAACATCGGTCTTACTTCGACGTCTGAGAAATCAACATCCCTAGACAGCAGGCTGTATTCCGAACTGGTCGTAGTTGTGTCGATCATATTTTCGTTGCCTCATTTCCTTCACTTGCGTCACATCTAAATTCATTCAACGATCGCTGCGTTCCTTGATCTGAAAAGAAGCTTTTGAATCAGTTGCCCGCAAAGCTCTAATTGGTTACCTTTTTTGAAGAGGAATGCCGCAGAAGTACGTTAATTGAATAAGTGAGGATTCACAACGAACTAAGTTGGTCATGTTCAGCAGCGGCATTCATCAAGGGTGCCTTATTTCACCATTTCTGTTCAATGGCGTCGTGGATGAAATGCTTGATAGCACACTGAGTAGTCTCCAAAACGTAGGTATTGAATGAACAACTAGAGAAAAGCTGTGCGGTTTAGACTACGCAGACTACATCGTTTATCTGTTTGAATGATGCGCAAAGTGCACTTGGTAGATTTACAAGTGCTGTGCTTTGTATTTCCAAGGCACAAAAAGGTGCTGCAAGACCGGGTGTCCTCTATTTCCGCATTGGATCTAAATGGCCAGAAATTAGTTAGGTAGTTGTGTGATCAATGACGGTAGTGCATCAAAGGAAATGACCACCTGCATTTCCCACGTTCGAGCAACGTGCGCAGGACTTGAGCACGTTCGGCGTGGACGTGACATTTCACTGCAGTTGAAAGTCGTGTATATTTTTCTACCGTTCAGTTCTGCTTTGTGGTTTGCGAGTATAAGATGACTTGACTTGACTTGAAAACTTTCGTTTAGAAGTTTTCGACTGTGGGTGTTTACGTAGTTTGACCAATGTGAGATGATGCCAACGAGCTAGTAATCTGTAGGTAAGTTGTCGTTCATGGTAGTTTATCTGGAATAAACCTGTTATCCTATAGAATACCGATAAGTGGGCTTCACTGGCTAGCGCACGTGCGTATGGCTAGGTTTCGTCTCCCGCACCGCGCTTTTTTCGCTGTCGCAGCTGCGTGCTGGGGGAAACCCCATGAACATCAATAGATGACTTGCAGAGGTCGGTGCAATTCGAAGCGCTGATGTGCAGAGTAGATGTTTCTTGTGTTCGAGGTCGGGTTCAAAAAATAATAGTAACTGGTTTGTTGGATGTAATAAAACATACGGCATAAAACCGACAGCAGCGGCCTTCTTGTTGTTATTTCTGATCGTACCGTAATGCTTGCATGGTGGGCGTATGTGTGCGTGTATATTTGGGGTGTTTGATCTGTGTACCGATCTTAGGGAGGTTCACCTTCCTCTCCCTCCCTCAAAACGAGTGCAATCCCTGTCCACCTGTCATATTATCACTAAATTCGTGTGCATTGCGAATTTAACAGAAATTAGTGATGTTTCCTTCACTATATTTCGCTGCACTATTGTGGTGATGATGACACGGTTCAACAGATGGTCGTCCTCTCCGGCGCGATCAGCACCCTTCTACTCCGAATATTGTTCACTTCTATGATAATAGTTTTGTTTGAATTTCGCCGGCAACCTTCACCGCCCCATTTTAGTGATGATATTTGGTTACCGTACTTTCATTTATAAGTGCTATACTGTTTGAATCTTCGTTAGATTTCTGTAGATCGAAGCATCTCCAGATAAGGTGTTTGTCGCTTAAGGGATTACTATCCGTCTAATCCGTAGTCGATATCTCCCAGATTTGGTGTGCCAGCCTTTTACTGATTCCCCATCGTTTCGTGCTTTCTTTTTATGCTTAACTATCTTTATTAGACACGTGCCTACCGTCTGCGCTTCGCCATTGACGGGGTAGTTCGTGCGGCTGCTAACCCAGCAGTAGCGTGGCAAACTGTACTAGGTCGAGTTGCCGCTTTGCGCGAAAGACATGGTCTGTCGCCGTTGATTTTTTCATGTGAGTTATTGACGTTTCACAATATGCGGTGTCTGTCGTTCAACCGGTATTTCACTGCCTCTTAACGAGCTGATCAAAAAGTTAATATACGTCAAATGACGAAATTAGTGTGCCTTATCTTCGTGAAATTCGTCGGCTTCGGCATTGTTCTCATTGTATATTTCGATGTTGATTTCTGTTTGAAAATCCTGTTTATTTGCTGTTGATCTCTTTGAATTCGAACGTCTTGTTTCGGAACCATTACTATTGATTCCACTGGACAGCTTTGCATTATATCCTATTCTCTTGTTGGATGTATGTGAATAAAACTGGCAGTGTTGGCTTTGAGACCTGAATTGGTGAACCACAGAATTTACACTATACAGTTTGAAGTAGAGTGACAGTGAAGTGGTCTGTCTCTATCCTCGTAAAACGCAGTGCAGCATTATCGTGATCAACGTATTGTGTTATTGAACTCCGTTCAATTTTCAATCCTACTCAATTGCTTTCTATCCGGTGTTCATATTCCATCATCAGTTTGCACTAGGTGTCACCTTTTATCCATTCTGTTTCCAGATGCTGACGGTTGGACTCAGTTTGGCCTCAATCATCGCCACGTTGTGTTCTTGATTGAGCAAATGCGCGGTGCTTTTCATTGCTACCGCTATCGTTTCGAATATCACCGACGTAAAGTGGAACGTCTACGACAGAAAGTGAGTATAGCAAATTTAATCCGATGTTCTCTACCAAATAGTCTTGGCTAACATTTGTACTGATGGACGAAAACAATTTTGGCAATTTTTGTAGTTGATACTTTCCTAACCGCCCTGGTACATATTGGTTTGCGTCCTTGCGTAATTTTTCCCATTCCAGATTTTTGGGAGTCCATTGTTGTGGTTTCACAGTCGGGTTCACGGGCGGAGTTGTTCAGTCTTATGCTGCTTTTCCACATTCTTATATAAAAATGTAACCAAAAGATTTTGTTTTTGTTCCTTCACTGCTGTGCCGTTGCACTCCCTCGTTCCAATTTCTTGAACTTCCGTAAACTTTCACCATCATCATCACTTCGATGCCTAAGATCGATTGGAGGGATGTATAGAGAGTAGAGAGACCCGTTTTGTACACTTTCGTCTTCTCATATTTGGTGATTGCCATCTTAAGGCATAATATATTATGTACCTCACAATTCACCTCGTGCAATTGCTGTTATTATGCGTGATTTAGGTCGGTTTAATAGCATGTTTAAATGTTCGATCCACCGATCTTGTCTTCCCCTTTGGGAATACATTGCTCGCTTGCACCATGAAGCTTGTGTCCACCAGATAGGGCTTCGACTCAACGAAAGACTTCCTCGTTTTCTTTTGTGTTCGTGCAGCGAATATTTTCTCCGCGATTTCGGAAGAGTGTTAGTTGCGGTCATTTTTAGCCGATCGGGTTTCTTTGGTCCGAAAGCTTTTATTATTATTCTCTCCCTTTATACGCACCCATTTGCTTTGGTAGGCAACTGCAACGTTCTACCGGACAACCTAATTTATTTCAACTGTGGTTCACCCCCGAGTGTCCTTGATGCAGTCCTGCATGTGCCACTGATGTTCAGCTAATTCTTTAGTTCTCTAGTGCCAGGATAACCAACCGACTATGTGGTTACAACTAGGAATACTTCACTTTTTTCTTGGTCTACATTTGAGTTATATTGCGTTTTTGGGGAACAACAAATTAGGTCTCAAGTAGCCAGATGGTGCGCGGATAAAATTGTAATCTGTACCGTGTTCATTTTCCGCGTAAGCTTCTGTGTAGGATCCGCAGTCCTTGATCGAAGATACCCAAAAAGTCGGATTCGAATATGTTCTAGTTGATGAGCTCTGTGCCCATCGTTTAAATACCATCAAAGCAAATATTTCTTGTGGTTCAGAGGTGATTTTGGTTCAGTTCAAACGGTTGTAAACTGGAAAACTGCAATTCGATATTTTAGATAATCCAGCCACCGACGAATTGAATACCGTAATGTATGATTTAACTTCTTTAATGGTGAGCGAGCATATTTTTAGCTGTAGCATCGCGACTCCCGTAACCATCTCTTTTTCAAATTTACTTTCAGTTCACTCCACCTGTCCCATTGTCCGAAGGTTGTGCTCGGGCACTTATGTGGACTAAGCCTCGAGCTCCGGCGCACCACGCACGTGATCCTTTGGATTTCTTAAAATGTGCTGCCAATCCTGCCCCACGGTCCATGTTCATACCACCTCCAACCATGGCTTCTCATTCAGAGAGTCCGAGTGCTTTCATCACTCGCACACCCGCTGCGATCTTGGGCTGCTCCACTCTACTCCTAAGTCCGGGCGAACCGACCACCATGTTATCACCAAACGAACAGATCGTTTGTGCTGAGGCGGCAAGGCAGGCCGCTAGCCTCGTAGCTTCGCAACTCAAGCTGCCCTTACGCGTCCGAGAGGCGTGTATCGCTCGCGCTGTAGTTCAGGCTACAGGATTGCCGATTGATTCCACTGGTTCAGCGGAGTCAGGCTCCTCACGGGCAATTGTTCGCCGTACAGCGGATGGTGCTACGGCAGATTCGGATCCATGGGGAGATTCACCCAGCTGTTCCACAGATGATGATGAGGAGAGGCAATCGGGTGACCCCGGTGATGATAGTTTAGATGGAGAGGATAATGATAATGAGAGAACAGTAAGTGGTCTTCCCTTCTGTCTCTCTTTCTCTATTGCCAACGCTTGTGTGATAACCATTAGAGAACCACTCAGTGTTGTTCTTTATCCACTCTTTTCGCAACATGTTCTTCAAAACTCCGAGACGTTTCCTTTGTATGTGACGAAACTGGACTGTTATGGGATAATTTGATCCCATCACGACGAGCCAAGTGGATTCAGTCATTAGGCTCGTGTGATTTTTTTTGGTGCCATCCATTCAACCAACTGTTGGGGATAATGATTGATATGACTGATAGCAGTGCGTCTGTTCACCTGTTTCACCCAGTTATCACAAGGCATGCAGTTAAGGTTGTCGCACATCACTTAGCAGGGTACATGCCCACTATTCGGCGCTAAACAAAATGCATAATCCACACTGGTTTCCATTTTTCTGCATACTCTGATCAGAAGGTTAGTACTTTCTTCTTTTCGTTTCATTTTACTTCCTTTTATTAGATATGCAAAGATTCCAATTTTCAGGAAAGGGGAAGCGACCAATCAGAGGGCCGTCACTTGACACAATGGGGAAAGGTGATGGTGGTGGGATTTGAACACACATCCCGGGGTGATAACTGAGTGACGTTACAGATTGAAATAGGATCTATTTGGCACTAGCTGCACCATGTTCTGGATAGATGACGACTTTGTCTTCCAACGTTCAGACCTGGCCCATGTTTTGTGGTTGTAAGCCTTGTTATTTCTTCGTGTTGGCTTGTGAATGAGCGAAGTTACTCTTGATTTGAAATGTTACATGATTTATATTACGCTACAATGACACAACTGATCGTGTCGTCATCATAATGTTGGAACCGGCTAGTGAATCCTCAAAGTGCAATTTCATTGACTGATAATCTGCAGCATCACTTAGAAAATCCACAAGTTGTAAATTCTTTTCTACCTAACAGGTATCCACACAGTTTAGACGTTTACTGTCCGGCTCGATGGCGCGTCTGCTTCGGGTCACGGTACACCCATCACGCATCCATGGCCGTGGCCTGTTCGCATTGCGTGAATTCCAGGAGGATGAGATGGTCATCGAATATTTGGGAGAGCGAATCCGTAATCTGGTTTGCGAAACTCGCGAAGTTCGCTATCGAGCGGCCGGCGTAGACTGTTACATGTTTCGAATCGATCCGGACTGGGTAATTGATGCGACTTATGCTGGGAATGCGGCGCGATTCATCAACCACTCCTGTGAGGTGTGTTTTATCTAATTCTAGTTTAGGAGTACAATCAACCAGCAATACAGAGCAGAAGAATGGTTTATAGAATGTTTTTTCCCCCAACGAATACTTTACATTACTCACGAAATGTTGCTTGAAATTCAAAAGTGTTGCTTTATTATCAATGATATGTTTTCTGTGTTCGATGGATGTTAGGGGTTCATTTTGGTGATCTTTTCACTTGAAATGAATAGTCATAGTGCTGTCCAGTTTGGGGTTCATGTTGCTCACATTATAAGCCTGAACTGCTGATTCAATTTATTTTTCTTCCTGGTTCAGCCCAACTGCTATGCCAAAGTCGTGTCCGTAGACGATAAAAAGCATATCGTTATACTGGCTCAGCGGAGGTGAGTCTTTGATAGCCTTTTCTGAATTCATTTTCCACGTTTCTTGACGTCAGTTCATCATCTTTCGGTTTGTACAACCATTAATCATGCACTTTCGGTTCTGTCTTTTGGCTGCGCATTTGGATGAAACAATGGGAGAAAGACAGGAAAGTTGAAAGAAGAGTTGAAGGGTGATTTAGTGCGTGCCAGGTCACAAGAGAGAATCCGTCATCCTGGAGCGAATCGCTGATTGCTCCAATTTTCAAGAAGGGCTCTCGCAACCACTACGTAAACCATCATTATCTCAACCATCACCAAAATACTAGCTTCCGTACTTCGATTTAAGACATCCTTCAGGAAGACAAGTACCCGCGAACAACAAGCAGGATTTTGACCAAGTCGCGGTTGCATCGACCAAATCTTCGCGCTGCGTCAACTCCTCGATCTACGCTATACGCACCGTCGACCAACAGTTGTCGTGTTCCTTGACTAAAAACGAGCCTTCAGCTCAGTTGACCGCGAATCCGTTATGGGTTCGCTCCTTCGCAAAGGAAATTATGTTAACATGCTGAGGTCATTCTACTGACATAGTTCTGACAGCGTAAGGGTCTATGTCGAGCGTATTGATTTCCGACACTTGATGCTTACCTAGTCTGGCCAAGGCGGGGTGGAGTGAGCGAATTATTAACATAGGAGTAGGTCGTTGGGTGTTTAGGATTCGAAAACGATCTTGCTACCTCATCGAATTCAGCTCAATATGTTCCGTTGGTCAGGATACGTTTGATGTGTGTCTAACGGTCACCTACCGCACCGCGCCTTTCAGTGGCCGCTGCGAACTGGAGAAAGCCACGCGGAGGCCGGCAGATGACGTAGAGACGAGACATGGAGAAATGCACAGAGCTATTGGGTAGAGTAGATGTCTGTCACCTTCCGGGTTGAGGTCAAAAGGATTCTTTAACTGGATGGTTGGAGACACTCAAGGATATGGCGGCATACCGACCGCAGTGGCGTTCTTGTTGTTGTTTCTCATCAGACCAGGATCCTTGAAAACGTATGTAGAGTTGAACTATGTACTCTGCGTGTTGACCAAAGGGGTTTGCTTTCTTTTCCCTAAATGTCAGCCCAATCCCTATTGTCACTTGTATGCATTACAATTCTGGCAGCGAAGTTCGTTTCACTGTATTACGTTGTACAATGATGAAGATGATGGTTTACCGATAGGATGTCCGTCAGAGAAACGTGCCACCATTTGTATTGTGAAACGTACTGTACTATACCACAGTAGATAACGTGAGATACACCATTAACCTGCGAAATCTACATGATGGATTTGCTATTGTGAAGTCTGTCAGTTAACCCTGCAGGCACCAGTGTTCGTGTGCCATCCAGGAACAATAGATAATTGACTCGCTCAACCGTTATCGTCCCATTAATTCATTCAGATCTCAGACTAAACCGAGTTTCTCGTAAAAATAATTCCAGCAAACTAATTAACTTCTACTCCGGTTCGTATGCTATTTCTGAAGCCCGGCATACTGTCTTTGACAGCATTTTTTCCATGGTGCATATACCTCGTACCATTGAATCCTTTTAAGATAAATCTTACACTTCACTACACACATTTCCCATTGCTTGCGAAAACCCGGTTATTCGCACTCGCTAATTTCTTTCTTTCAGTAGATGCTTTGAACATTTATTTCCTTTGCCTTTCAGAATCTATCCGGGTGAGGAATTGACGTATGATTACCGATTCCCCAAGGAGTCGGATAAATTATTGTGCAATTGTGGCAGTTACATGTGCCGGCGCTATTTGAACTGAACCCCCTCCGGCCCAAAAACCAGATTTATGCATTTCCTTACTCGTGAAACATTCTTTGTTTGCACATCCATTATTTTCGTTTCTCTCACTGTTCGTCCCCGTGCACACAGAGACATGTGTTTATCTGATGATATTTCCACTCGCCCTTATTAAAGCAGCTGTTTTTTGCGTTCCTTATTCTTCGTCTCTACCGGTTACTCCCTCTTCCGTCTTAGTAATCACATGTACTCAATTTTTGTCCTCAGTCTCTTTTTTACCCCTAACGAATATCTTATTTAATCAGATTCTGTTCTCTCTCCCATTCATTTTCATGACCCGGTTTTGTATTAATGTTTCCGTTTACTTCTGTCCCTTATATTCGGCACGATCTTGTTCTCCTCTCTGATTGTATGCGTGCTTCCATTAACTTGAAGTATATCACATTCCTCTTCGAAACTTTGGACGCGCCGCAAATCAGCCTATTCACTCAAATATTCACATCTTTCTGTTTATATGTCTGTGTGCTGTATTTCTCCATCCCCGTTTTTATCTCAACCGATTCAGCGTTTTGCTGCTTCACTCCCTGTATACATCTATCACTCCTTACCGATATGCATTATCTCTATTTACTTATAAATAAGATACCTGTCGTGTACACACAAACGTAACCATTCTTTTACGGGATAGATCGGATCATTTTACGGCGGTTTGGTTTCATCGGTATCTATTTTGGCAATGTGCGGACACTGACGCCTTGGATAGTGAAATGGCATTGTTACCTACCCAGTAGGTATGGTGTGTGTGCGTGTGTATGTATACATCGGTAACAAATCACTGTTACTCGTTAGCCAATACTTTTTGCGCATAGGATTTTGCAGCTTGATATGAACCGGATAGTCTGCGAGAAAGGTGTAGTGCAATGTTTCTCCATGATATCAGTCGTTCTACTATTTCTTTCCGGGGTCGGTTGTCTGTGATCCCTATGATTGAGGCTCGTCATTCGATACATCAAGTAGCGTTTCCAACCAATTATTGCGGGTCCATAGTTGTTGAAGCCCTTTGAACTTGGAGTTATTCTCCTCTCTTATTAATGGATACTGCGAACCTCGGTGCTACGTTCAATGCTGCACGGCACTACAGAGTGTTTTCTCAATCCG
>UZAN01043989.1:27666-38525 GCA_900618425.1 Echinostoma caproni
TATATCCTATAGGAGGCCTAAGACGGAACTATTTTGTTTGATAAACCGGACCGAAGTGGGTACCGGAATGTTCAGTGGAAACCTTTAACTTGATAGTTATGCGGTATTCTATCCATTTATAGACGCGGATAGAGCGTATAGTGTAAACAATGAAATTGCACTGAAAGATAGTCTAAAACAGGCCCAATGCTCGGTAAAAGAATCCCAGATAATTTTGCTATTCCAATCCTAGACGCATTGGATGAGTGATAATGGTTAGTGCAAACCATTTCCTACAAATTTATGGCTGTTTACATTTTCTTAAACTCATTCTATATCAACATTATTTTCTATTGACCAACCCTACTGGAACCACGGACTATAAGTTTCCTGGATGTAGACGTTGTGCCTGAAAAGATATAAAATAACGGCCGCGCTGGACCGTTTGATAGGATGACTGAGGGCTTACATAATCCCCTGAACCTAGTGCTCAACGGTTTCTAAAAATGCAGCGCATACTTTTTAAAAACGTTCTATTTAAGCATTCCTACGAACTGCTATCGGACATTTTTCTACATCGTTACCTAGTTAGTCAAATCGATGTGTTTTCAGTTTTTTCAGATTACAGCTTTCACCAACTTTCTGTCAAACAGTACTGCTCACTGATCCCAATCAATTATCAGTATTTAATTCGATTCTAAGTGTTCAGTCAGTGTAAAATGTTGGTCCAGTCTCCGTTTGCTTTCACTGTTCACGATTAGCAATAGTGTCTCCTTAGTGAGTAGTAGCTTATCTGTCACAATTAGATAGGATTCGTTACCCTGGCACAGAATTATCACAGTTATTCGCTGTTTTAAACCATTCAATAACCTCAAGCGAACCTAAGTCAATCGCGTGCGTTTATATGAATTTATCTACTTTGTTCACTAATTCTGGTTTGAACTAACTAAAATCATACCTCTTTATCCATTTCCAGTTTCCGAATTTCTAAAAATACTTCCATTTGGTCAAGTCATGAATCGACTTGATCAGAATTTTGTGGGATAAAACACCGCAGCAGTTGAGACGACATAGCAATACATCAAGTTGTAGACGGATAAACAGACACAAAATCCTGTAAACATATATTTGGTCAGATCTGTTGTGAGGGACGAAACCATCACATTGTGATTCGAAGAATTTGAACTGAAAATTTCCCTTTAAACTGATTCATTTGAAAAGCCCGATCGATACAAGAAATCCTTAATCTAGTAGAACTTGGAAAGACCAATTGATAGATTGGTTTAGGGCCCGTCAATAAAAGGTTTGAGGCTGCCGTTGCAGTTCTCAGTTTCTGCATTCACCAAAGGTTTGCGATCACAGACAGTTGAACAGCAGTGTTCTCAAGACTATCACACAGTATTTATTGTTAGTAGGTACTTTTGTCAAATTGTTAAATGGTTGAAGAATGGTTCGTTTTCAAGTGATCACACATCTGGCTACTTCATGTTTTCCAAATCGGAATGCACCTTGTCGAAGAGAAAACTTCATCTGAAAGATTCCCATCACAGCATTTAGAACAAACACAATTTGACGAAACAATTGCTTTTCCGTAATTTCTTCTCAAGCCGTTTATAGAGTACATAAGTAACATTAGAAAACAGACCACACAGTTAGACACAACACCAATCATGAGAAAAAAATTCTCATAGTCCACTGGCATTTGTCATTGCCGTGAGCGAGATCCTATTTCGACATCTGAACATTGAAATTGACAACGCCTTCAACGCGATCAAGTTACGGTGCGTGTTTCGATCATCCACATTCAAAATAAGGATAAGCTGTCGATGCTGTCCTCCATCAATGGTTATATACTCTTTCAGATTTGTGTGTGGCGCATCTTACGTTAGTGGAACGGCACGACAGCTATCTACCCGGATCAAACAGCATCGAATTATTGAAGTGTTTATTCCATGATTGACTTTCATAATAATCACATTATGTTACTCTGAAAATCCTGTTGATTGTCTAAATTTCCGGTGCAGGACATCGACTGGTAGTCGTGTAAGATAGCCCCAGAGTTGCACTCAGATATGTGCATGAGTTAAGCATCGAAAGTATCATTTTTGTGTTTTCTGATGTTCAATTATTTTACTTGCAACATTCGGTGGTCACTAGTTTATAAAATCGGGTTGTAGACCAATGACTGAACACAGCTGAGCTCTATCTCCAGTCCAGGTCGGACATTGGAACTCGGTAATCAATCTGATGAAAAGCCGTGATTGATTAGTTAATCGATCTCGGAAAATCAACAAGATATCCGCAAAAGTGATGGTTTTTCATCCCAATAGATCTCCCAATCAGGAAGCAATATGTATGTCATTGGACCACACGAAACATTGATAATTACGGCCGACAATTCAAAGGGGATTACAGCTCCCGTCGTGTTACATCTACCCTGCGTGGTTACTTGGTAGGATCCGATGAACTGCACACTGGGCGACCATATCGTTCCGAATACGCCCTCTGCTACCATCCTGCAGACTTCAGTAAGAAGTGCAAAGGATATTGATGCAATGTCAAACAAAACGGCCGGTTAAATTGCCGTCGCACCGAGTACTCCGTAGCCAAACAGCTTCAAACGAGTATGTGGACACCGCGACACTTGCTATTTCCAGGAAACGCTTCGAATAATATTCATTGAGACTATTAACCCTCCATCAAGTGATATTGCAGAAAAACTATGAAGTTGGTATGACAAATGGAGGGCCCTAACGCGTTGTTTCTGAACGCATATAGGACGTGGCGTTTATTCAAATCGTGATGACCACCACTATGAATTGCGAGCAATCTCTGATTCCCTGTTTACGCAACCTGATTGTTGTTCTTACGATCGCGAGTAGCTGAGGTCAGTTGCCCTGGTTTTGGTATGATCCCATCCGCTGCGGTCCTCAAGGTGCCCAGTAACTGGAGCACCGACAAAGTGCGCATTGGTATTCAGTCTTCTTGTGTAATACATTTTCTGCCCGATTGATTTTACAAGCCAACTCGACAGAACACCAAGCAGTGAATTTGTGTTTGTGACTTGAGATAACAGACACCGCAATCGGAAATCGGTTGTCCCAGGCGGTTGTTTTACTGCTGCTTATTGTGGTCTTTAGAGTTCGTTCGACTAAAGGGTTTGTTACTTTTTGTCCCGGCTGCCGACCGCGTTTCCATGTGCATTCTTTAAAGCGCAAACTTGTGTGTTATTCAGTTCACCTTTAATAGGACTTTAGCCCTACCCGAGACCCCTCGGTCGTCCACTATTCACTTTTCTCCTGTATTTCACAAACTAAATTCTATCCCAATTCAAATGAAATGGGAGTATAGGTACATTCAAAGTTTCGCACAGAACACCGCAACTAAAATCGCCCTTCGGAGACGATATCTATCTATCTACAGCCCTTTGCCTTAAACCGATTTGTGTTTCACACTTCATGTACGCTAGAACTGGAGGCAATCAGATAGTTCGACCAGGAAAAACAGAAGAATGCGAATATCCCTGAAGATCACGGCTTACCGGAACAAACTCACGTTTCAATGGTCACCGACGATAAAAACCCATCCTCGATCGGTCCTCTTGCATATACGATTTATATCCACTTGAATTTTGTGTTGATGCATATACTATCCGAGCTCTTCGGGGTTCCATGCCGATGAGCACGGATCTAGTCACTACACCCTACACCCTTTTTCCACTCCCTCCCCCACATCCACATTTCAAATACCGGACACACCACGACCGCATCACAGATATATACAAGCCTATTTTAACTTTGGTGTTTCCTAACTCGGGTACAGACCTGGTGGTGACCGAGTGGAACACATCAGACCGTGCAACCGCTCCGCATTCGTAATCGGTCTGTTTCCCTCTCCTAACGCTTGTCAGGGTCCCTCGAGGAAGACAAATCGAGTGGTTTGGGGGAAAATAGTCTTACAAAAGATACACTACTTTCTCAGGTAAAAAATGAAATGGTTAAACGTGGTTGTCATGTTCACAAAGACAAAAGCTCTCCTCATAGATTGTGTTTATTGGGAGCAAACTATCCATTTTATTGATAAATTATTATAGAGCGTTAAAAATAAAATTCTAAGAATTCCTGGAATATGCCGGCGGAACACAGGATAAAAAATAGTTTATCGAAGAAGCTTGTTTTCGGTGGCACACTGGCTAATGCATCATTTTTTGCATATGGCATCATCACCGAAACGCCAATCCCAAGATCGTACTGTTCAATCAAAGTACACCAAATTGGGTCCATTTTAGGCACGTGATATTCCCTATACCATGTAATAGCCGATTTTCCTGTGGCAATTTCGCATTCAGCAAGAAGTATCCTTGCAACCCACACTTTACTGAACTCTTTCTCATTGATAGATGTCAACGAAAAAGCAAAAGTTGATGATCAACGTATGATATTCCGGGACGTAAGTTTTACTTACGTACAACACGCATTCTATAATTTTGACACAGTGCTTACGGGCACGGAACAGCTTCAGCGATTGCAGCAACAGCAGCAGCAGAAACAGCAGATTGTTTAACGCTTATGCACTGAATCATTCGAGATAAGAATGAAATAATCGATTTTATATAACAATGAAATACTTGGAATTCAGTTCAAAAATAATTGGGAGAAACTTTAAATAACTCCTCCGCGAGAAGTTCAATGAGCCCCCTTAAGAGTCAAATACACGCCCCCAAAACTCGTCTATATCAGGAGAAGTATATCATTCAAGCTCGCAGGTGTGATCAATAAAGGCCTGAAGAGCGTTTTCTTTTAAGAATGTCCACTGATTGGATGTGTTTGCTCCATTGTAAGACCATCCTTCTGAATGCTGGTGGTGATATGGCGGTACAGACCAGGATGTGTTGAGTTCAACTATTTCACAATGACCTCATCAGATGTGTACACACATTCAGGTAGAAGAGTGACAGGTTTGGGGACAGGCTAACACATGTGGGGAAAAGAAATCAATCAACACGAAGGACAAATGTCACCAAATCGAACCACATTGGGCACACGTTTAGGCAGTGTCATCAGTGCAAAGACAGATACTCACATCTATAAGGACAGCGCGAGACTCACCATGAATTCGATCTGTTTACACAGGTCGGGTTTATAACGTCTAATGGCAGCTTCCTGTGCGAAAAGAGTGAAACGGTTACCCTTCCGGTTAATCAAAACACAAAAGACTTTTCTCGGTCTGTCTCATTTCTTGACGGGCGATTGAACTGGAAAAAAACTTTGAACTCATTAGACGCCAGATTCTTTGGCACATGCTCCGGTATCATGGTAGACAATCGTCTCCCAGTTCTTACGAAATAATCACCCCTGCAAGCTGCTTGAAAAAGGTAAACCTGCAGGTGGCAACTGAAGATTCGGAGTTGGTCCAGATAGGATTAGGTGAGCATCCGTTTCGTGTCGTTTAATCCAATCGAGGAAGTAGCAGTACAGGTTCTTGCAATTGCACACTTTAATGTGCACTATCTATCTACTATCATTTTGACCAACATTAAACGACAGAGTGACCAAGAGGCTTTCCTCAACGCGGTCACCCTGAGTTCCTATTCATTCAAAGACCCTTCGTACTACTCGATAAACCTGCTCTGGCTTTCCATTTCCGCATAATGCCTCCCATCATTCTGATAAGTTTGACTAATCCCTTCCTCTTGCAGTGATTAAACTTTCTTGTGCCCAATCTGGTTCGGTTTTAGAACCTTTGTTCCTCGTACTGTTTGAGTTGCCTTCCCTATGAAAACGTTACAATAAACTGGTTGCATGATAGTTAGTAATTAGTAATGGCTCNCGTCCCGTTCCCAATTCCGGACTATACCTTCATCTTTTGTTAAATAAGTGACAGGATATATTGACGTTAAAATAAAGAAAAATTCTAGTTTACAATTATCTGTATATCATAAGGAATCATTTTTGGACGTCAATCAGTAAATCAGAATGTATTATCAGCACTGCGCCATTTTGTACGGCGTTAGGTGAACACCATAGGGACGATGGGTCGTTGTGCCATATTGTGGACAGACAGGGTAAGCAGCTTTCGATCTTCTCGACACTTAAGGGAGCTTCCGCGATCCTATACTCACTCAATTGGTCTGATGAAGTGATGGGTTGCAGCGAAGTGAGAACGGCCATATGGGACGAAATTTATTCTATACTCCCATGATATCCTAATTGTTATCAGAGAAAATTGTGTTATGAGTGTCCAAAGGCGGAGGCTGCTGCGCGCAACACCATGCTGTCGCGTCATGAATTGCTGCCAAATCACTACATACCACAAGTCGGGTATTGCATTTTCTGACAGAGATCATGGCAACGTAAAGATAATTTATAACCAAACTGCATTATCAGCAATCATTCATCTAAACGCAGCCGCACCTGGTTGACATGTCACATCCGCTGAACGGTACAGCACAGTACATAAGTACATATGTGAGCATAATAATCGACCCAATTGTTCAGTGATTGTGTAATTGCAGCCAACCGGGAACTGATTCATTCGATATTGTTTTGCGCACGGCGCCTGATAACAATGCGGATAGAGTCTATTCGACAGGGTAGCGTGGCTGCTCAATGAGGGAATGCAAGTTTATTATCAAAACTGTTCAGTTGCTATGGTCCAAGTTTAACCCAGATAAATAACTGTGTCCGGAACCAGGTCTTAATCCATTCATACCGGTAATCACGGGGCATCAAAGAAGGTGAGCTGTCGGCTAAATCATCCATGGAAAAGACAACCATTGTTCTCTCTAATGAAATAACGATATACTTAAATGATTGATTGTTTTCAGTTCGCATAAAATGTTAAATTGATTGACTTATTTCGCAAAGGCATGACGCACAGGTGTTCTTAGAAATGACGAGTTTGTGGATTGGGCTAGCCACAGTTTTACCTGAGAACGGTATGAATAGATCGTCTATCGGATTGTTAAAAAGGAAGAAGTTTGCATACTTGATTCGACAGAAGAGATCGACAGAAGATCGTTTCTGTCGAATCAAGTACGCCAAAAAAGTTTGCGTTTTCGGATTCAATTGTGAGTGATATTTTCCCCGGTCTTTTCTGTTTACCCTGTGAATTGTCCCGGTTACTGTTCTTTCCAGCACTACCGGAAGTTTGCACCGATGAGAAAATTTACTCCAGTCAAACCTAAACCACCGATGGAGTTCGCATTTGATTCATTTCGTCCTGGTGAGTCCTGTTTCCTGAAGCATTTCTCTTCATGCTTCCCAGTTTATTTTATTTATTGCTCATTTTGATGTGGATTGATCATTCTTCAAACTTCATCCTAACGCATAATCCTCAGTTCAAAGAGTGTATCACTATGTGATACTGCTTGAACTATACTCCGATCGATCCTAGAGAGCAAATAGTTCAGATTTAGGGTGAAGATGTTCGGATATCGTTTCTAGCAGTTTCGATGTCACTTCCATGTAGAACGTTTTCCCATTTCTTTGCCGACAATATGTTACAAAATACAAATCACTTTTCCGATGAAGAACTTCTCTGAAGTTAACTGTAATTTTAAGATGAAAATCCATATTTTAACACCGAATATTTTGTGGGATTAAATAATTGATGATTATTGATGTGGGGTATACTTTGTCGGTTGTTTGGAAGCTAATTCAAACTTAGTTATTTTGATATCTGATCGCAATGATGATCTTGATGATTTGGTTGCTGGAAGGTCGATCGAAACGAAACGAACTAAAATCTGCAAAGTAACTGGGTAGGAACCGGGTGTATCAATTATACATAAACCCAAACGTTTCAGAGGAACACAGCATAATTTGATTGTTTGACTGGAGAAACATAGATATTACATAATTACGTCTACAAGAAGAATCAAGACAAACCACCGGGATAAGTCGCTGGGTGTGTAGCTGGTGGGACTGAGGAAGGTCACAATACATTCAGCCCCACCTATAAATGCGCTCGCTTATTAACAAGGAACTGGAAAACCTTTACGCTGACAACTTGAAATAATACTCGGACATAATGGTTTGATACCGAGACAACTTGGTTTAGAAAAGGTATATAATACATTTGTACAACAGTCCATTATATCCTCCCTCCCCCCTCAATTGTGTACTTTCCGGCTCCAAACGTCTGCTGTCAGCGTGTCAAAATCCCTGTCTTCAGTTGTTAGGTAATTCAATCTACCCCAGATTCTATTAGGTATGATTGCTCTTCTCTCTGATCGGGCTTGATAAGCGCTTTGCATGTAAACTCACTATTACAGTAACCACTTTCTGTTGTAGAGCTACGCCAATTGTGTTATAAATTCTATGTCGCTAAAGCGTTGACGGAGAGTAGTCACAGAAGAAACATTATTCTTATGTGTATATATTGCTTAATATAAACAAAAATAATATTTTCTATTCTGAACAGCCCAGAACGTGCATCACTGCAAGCTGAGTCTCCCCTGATGATTTTGTTTCAATGCCTAATTGGCATAGAATTCATAACGTTTACTCCTGTGTGGGTCGGCCAATTACATGATGGATCCTTTTTTTTCATTGATCGATTCGTCCGTTATTTGATTCAGCTTCAGCAAGGGACCGGATGCTTGCTTGCTCAGTTAACCCACACCTTGTCCCCAAACTCGTCATCAGAACGCCATGTGAACTTCGACCGTGAACAGCAGGAGTGACATCATCACACGGCTGGACAACAGATGACAAAACAACGCATTACAAACATAACGAGCTGATGATCAGACAATCTTGTGTAAGGCTGAGAGAATCCAAGAGGTGTAAATCGCGAGATATGATTCAGCCGAATCCTAGAGAATGTCAGGTCAGGAGTGAGAGGAAAAAAGACGATGCAAAACGGTATGTACTCCTGTTCACACCGATGTGATTTGATGCAACTCACCGGGCCAGTCTGTTTGGGGTTAAACTGACAATGTGTTCGGTCACGATAAGTGAACGATGACTGGTAACAGGAGAAACATGAATGAAACGAGTTGTCCATTCCTTATGCATTTGAGTTCAACGTGTCGTATGTGCATATCAAAGATTAATATCAATTCAAATGTTTGTGAAGCGGTGGCGAATTTCAACAAAGAACCGGAATATGTAGTTCCCGTCTAAGAACCACGGTCAGAAGAAAATAAAGGTTTGCATGGTTTTGCCATATGGACACACAAAACCAACCCCTTTAAGAGTCCACCATTCCACCAGTCGTTCAGTTTCATGCAACACGAGGTACAAGAAGGTAGCAGAATATTACTAGTTAACTACTTTGCCTTCAAC
This sequence comes from Echinostoma caproni, assembly GCA_900618425.1. NCBI lineage: Eukaryota > Metazoa > Platyhelminthes > Trematoda > Plagiorchiida > Echinostomatidae > Echinostoma > Echinostoma caproni. Next base: position 36,936 of record UZAN01043989.1, read on the forward strand.
GAAGCATCATTTTGATCACCGAGTTCAGCTCAAACCGCAAAGTAGGGTTTACATGCACTCCGTAAAACGATTGGCCGATGACTTTAGTTATGTAGTTTTCATTCTTCTCAATCTGTTCATCCACGCGCTTGAATGATCCTGTGACAATAAAAAAGCCTTCTTGGCCAAATGGTAATGTTATGTTTGACTTCAACGAACTGTTTCAAGGTGTAAGCATTTTCGAATTTTCCTAAACTAACGTTTTGCGATTAAGTTCAATCAGACAAGCTTCTGTCTGAGTCTGAGAATCAATCACATCTCAAGAGTCTCCAGTTGTCCAAACTAATCCACAGTGAAGGTGTGATACTCACCTCGAAGTAAAAATACATCTCTCAACAACAGCGGTAAAAGATGGTCACCAGATGAAGTGTGTGTGTGTGTGTGTGTGTGTTTAGTGAAACAGGTTTCTGATGCCACCCGAACGGTTTTAATTGAACCTCACACCCTGGATTGGCGAGCTTGTAAATAATTCAATCAATTGGCGGTAATCGAAATGCAGGAGGCTTGCAAAGGCTTCACAATCGATGAACATCCAATTCTACTAGTTCAGGACTTACCATTCACCCCCCCCTCTCCGCGCCTCACGTGCTGGTATAATGGTAGCAAACCTTGGTTTCACTAGGGTGGCTTCACGTACGATGCGAAAACAGTAATTCAATTTTGTAAAATTCAGTTACCAACCAGTCGATTCGGTGAGGGAAATAGATTTCGTCAATTATCTGGATCTTGTTGAATCAATGACAACAGGGGCCGGGATTGAATGAGAAAAACTGTTTTTTTTAAAATTCTTCTGGATTGGGTGCGAACCAAGGAATTATCCCACAAAGTGATTGTGGAATAATACTTGACCACGGTTTCCACACAACAGAAAAATGATATAAAAATACTTGTATTATTCGGGTGTATAAATTAAGAATCATGCTCGGTCGAACAACATTTATGACGTCGATTACCTGGGTGAAGTAATTGTATAATCTCTGAAGATGATTCTGCAGATGTGGAGTTCACAGTTGAAATCTGTTCGGACGATCGAGTGACGCGCAAATCCCGAGTTCAGCAGAAAACAAGATTGTCTTGAGATGCAACACTATTATACACAACGAATGATTAATATAGAATAGGTACAAACCTCAACTCGTGAGGTAAATCAAGCAAAGCGTGCTTGAATCTTCCTGGCACAATCAAATGAAGGTTCGTCCAAGTAAAATGGAGTACTATTTTTTTCCAGAGGGATCTCCAAAGGCTGTCATGGCCTTGGACTCAAAGGATGTAATTGCTCGCAGGTGTGTTATATTGTGTATACCGTTTGTAAGCTCTGAGGTCACCAGTTTAGTTGAAAAACTGTACATGTCAACGGTCAAAAAGAACACATTTAACGGGCAGAAAATGTTTACATACATGTGGACATTTCATAATCGATGTTTAAGACAAATTCCACTTGTTACCCTTTCTTGGCTGGTGAGTAAAAGCGCAAGATATGGTATAAGCGAATTTCGGTAAGCGTTTATACGAAATGAAACCTGGCGGAACTGAGAAGATGTGGAGGGATGG
>UZAN01043990.1:20492-38514 GCA_900618425.1 Echinostoma caproni
TGGAGACACAATTACTATCTGTTAGCTCCATTCGAAAGCATCCTATCAAGTTAGGTCTAACTTGCAAATTTGGGTGTACTGTCCCAAGTGAACGTTCCAGGATGAACTGAGGATTGTACTTTAGGATCGATTTCGAAGGGTGGTCAATTCACATTTGTTTCCTTCTGGTTATTACGGAAGATTTTTGCAAGCTGCATTTCTCCTACCTTTTCGAGATCACAATAGCTTATTATATGATATGAAGAACTGAGGAGCAAGAGCATATTCTTTACGTTGCTGTTCGATTTACAATTCGGTAATGCACAGCTTCCCTCATGTTGAGTTATTCATATTTGTCGGAATATGAGTTGCATATATCTACAAACAATTAAAATGTATTTTCCCCCTTCTTCATCTAACCAATCGTGTGTGTGAGTGCAGAGTTGGTTTCACTCTGAATGAGCAAGAAGTTGACGCAGAAGCGCAATACTTACTGGATGTGGCAGTGTTTCGGTAAGTTCTCCTGTTTGAATGTGAGTAATGACCTAGGTGTAGCAAGTAACTTGGAAGCCAATTAGTTGGATCCAGCAGAAATGGATGTTGTTTCTTGGAATGATTCACAATGAGACCATATTGTTAAAGTGTGCTGAAGTCAGAATAGTGGAGAATAGTGGATATCCTTCTGAAATGGTCATTATTCGTTGATTATGCTGACCTGCATGTGCTCACCACTAAAGCGGTGAAAGGGTCAATTTCAGCTTCAGTTTAAACATTCATTAATAATGCAATTTCGTGCAGTGGTTTTGGTTTCTGTCTTTTGGCTGCTTATTTGTATTAAGCGATAGAAGTAAGATCTGAATGTTGAAAGTAGTGTGAAGGTGACAATAGAAAATTCACGTGAACTAAGTTTGTAAAGACAATAAGTGGATATACGAGTGCTTGCTGTCTTTGATCATCGATTACCATGATCCTGCAATTCTCATCCAAGAAACCTGATGCGCCCTATATGATCGAGTCTTTTGTTCAGGGTTTTTACACTCTCATGCTAGGACTTAGTTTGACCACCTCTTACTTTTTGACTCATTGTCCTCCTCTGCAGCCGTTGCGCCCTGTGAAGACCTATATGGTGGTAGGCATAACACATGCTCCAATCAGCATAATTTATAAAAGTCAACCACTTGCTCCACTGAGCGACCGCGATCATCTAAAACTCTGCGCTCCTTGTTTCTTCAAATGACCCAATCGCTAGTCTTAATTCCAACTCACTGGACTCGTAAGTGAACAAATCAGTATGCCAGCTTAATAACTTGAATCTAGTAAGCTTCTCCTGATTGAGGGATGATGTCAGGGTTCCACATGTTCCATAGGTTTCAGTTTCAGATGAGCTTCAAACCTTAGTATTTGTTTCCTATGAAATCTGACCATGAATTTATTTTAACAGAGCAATTATCGCCTTGCTATATCAACGGACGGCGGTGGCAGAGTGGTTAGGGTCAACAAAATAGCAACCTGGAGGTCCCAAGTTTGAACCCCGCCATCATCGCCCATCTTCCCCCTTTCTCCAAGCAGCTTTTGTGAGGCCGCGGCCTTCTTCCTGAAGATTGTACATTTGTATACTCCATAAATAAAAAAGGAAGTAAAAACATTTATTTATTCATTAAAAATGCCATTAGAACCGTGTACATGCTAGAATTCCTTTGTCACCTTAGGAACGTGATTTTAGAAAAGTCTAAATAGCCGATTTACAGTAAAAACTAAATATGAACTAGTGTCTATTCTTGTTTACGTCTACACCGAGTTTCAATTGAGTATTTTGCGCATACGATGCATACCGTCCAACCGTTTTGCCGGAAATGTTTCAACTTACCAATTGGACTTTCACCGAAACGATCGTGCATCACGATCACATTGATTCTGACCGATATGAATGAACGAATGCAGTTGACCAAGGAAAATCGATGAGTATAGCCCGTCTGAGCCCATCCCAACCATTTGTTTCAGTGAAATGCCACTTATGAGTTTGTGAACTCGTATTAGATAAAATCCAGGAGTATTTCTTTAGAACACCCTGTTATATCTGTGCGCGGGGCTTCCGATCCACATGCTGACCCGATAGACGTCACACTATGCTCTGTTGGGATTCGTACGTAATTTTCTTCTCTCCTTCCATTTTATTTAGGACCTCCCCGACTTTCTCGTACCCTCAAATAAGGCCAAGACACGGAGATTAGTAACAAAATCTGAGGACTCATGACCTCTGAACAAGGCACTGGATGCAACCTATAAATGGTCTTTCCCCGTTTGAATTTCATGTAACGCTAGAACAGCCGGGAAATTCGCTATTCTCGAATGGCCCATGTGGTCGAATTTGACTTTACCCTCATTTGCAAAGTGAATGAGGGGTTTTACACTGGTGCCATAGGAAGCTTCAAGATCTGGCGAAAACACACAGGATTTTCGACTCTAGCTAGGCGAGATGTTCTGTTTTACAGCATAACTGGCACGGCTTAATATTTCACAAAGAAAAAGCGAATATTTACGTCCAAACGTGTATTTCAAATTTACAGTAACAGTAGGAAGCAAACAGAAGAAATCTTCGGTTTGCGTTCGGTTGAAACACCAGATGAACCATGTCCATTAAACTACACTTCCCAATGACGCTAGATGATGAGTGGTTGATTTTGGCATCCGCACATTTTACACGTTCTAATGGTATCTGAATCTGTGGAAAACAATTTCAACGAACGGGTGTTGGTTGACTGTTAATCGGTGCGTATTTGGCTCACAATGTTCTGTGGAACTTCCATTTAAGTGATTCACACACTAAGAAACTCTATGAAGCATTCAAAGCTAATGGACTCAGTATTTTCCCCCAAGCGCAATCGACTCCTTTAGCTAAAGGCACATAGATCTAGATTTCTCCAGTTTATTATCAGCAACATCCACAGCGTCTTTGCATTAGTTTTTAAACAGTACCATTGTAGATTTCGCTTTCTGTTTGTTATATATGTCTGCAACGACACTATTTTTCCTCTGATACTTCACAAATAACAATTTGCTGCTCCCACAAGAGTAAAGTACATTGAAGTAAACTTCAAACTTCTTCGAAGCAGCTCCTTATGGTGCATGAGGCATGCATTTTTAGTCACTCAGTAAACTACAATTAAAATAAACAGTAGTTGGCTGTTTCGTCTCCGATTTTATTTGAATTTTTATCAGGCCTATAAAAAGTGTTGTATTCATACGGAAATCCCTTGAGTCATTTAGTGAACTGCAGTTGAAAAACTCATGCAAAACTATGTTTTCGAAAGGGATCTGAACTGAGATACACTTGTCCGAATACCGCTTGTTGTCAAAATTAACTGTTTTAGTGCTAAGATCCATTGATCCTGAATTTTCCAGGTCATAACGGTCACTTCCCGCAAGTTTGTCCAATAAAATCGACTGCTTCACACATTTGCATGATTGTTCCGGAGGACTTGAGTTTCTCCAAGAATTGCGCTAAGGCATCATCGATGGTGCTAAAACGAATTAAACTACTGATTGTGAGTCTGCCTTCTTCCCATATGCGTATTTTGGGCCTATCTGATCGTCCACTGAGCACGCGATTCAGACTTTTAGCTTGTGGCGACAGCGAGTGCTCAGAATGTACAACACATCAAACTGTTTCCCACCATCTTGTTATATGTATCCCAGTGATGAGATCTTTCAAACTGCGCGGTTCTATGTGACATTGAGAAATCCCACATTTTCTTTATACTTTTAAGGTGCCTAATAATAAACAGCAATTTTACTACTTTTACGGACTAATTTCCAAAACATTTATGAACATAATATACGGGGAAAATATAGACGTTGACCCTGTGAACTTTTCCATGAAACAACAAAATTTGTATTTGAAATTATTTTCCATATTCATTTGTAATCGTGTCAAGAAATTTTCTAGCTTTTGTCGGAGCATAACATTCGGCGCACATCTCGTTCTGTTTTTGGTTCCTTCATTATCACCTCATGTAAATCGGTACAGACACATGGATACCGCGTTGATTGACTGTGACGTCCAACCAAATTATATTCGAGTCACATTACGTGGCAAAGTAAGTTTTATCCAATAACCTGAACTGACTGCCTGTTGTTACCAAAGGTGGTATGTTTTATTCATCCCATTAACAATCGCGTCGTATTCGAATTCCTGTACTTTGATGCTGTTAGATGAACTTCCCGGATATCGCGGATAGCAGCTGCCCACGAAGGACGATTGAAGAAGCAGCCTAACCCTGATTCCACTCGGTGTATGCCACTGGCATGCCGGGAATCTTAATTTTCCACATTCGATTTGATATTACTTTATCACAGTTTTAAACGTTTATCACGGCAATAGTGCCAGTCCGGAGACAGGAAAGTCCCTCTTGAGTTCTGTAAATGAACAAACGACGTAGAACGTGACCAAACCACGGCAATCATTTTCGTTGTATAATCTGTGTTGATCGCCTAATGTCATAACAGTGTCACCTTACCAATTGTTTCACGATAATTAACTTTAGCAATCCGACCTGAGCCTCAGTGATCGAACTCTAAGTTTTGTATACTTTCAGCACATACTGTCCGTGTCTCACTACTGTACTTCAGTGTTATAGTGAAAACAATCAACTAGGTACATTTACTGATGATGAAAGAACCATGACAATTTACTTCTATAAGGGCAATCGCCGATTAATGTGCTTAGAGTAAAACCAGTATGATTAGTGATCACTGTTCATGCTGAATGATCCTGTTGATTGATCCAAACCAATGACCATTCCGTTTTACTCAACTTACAAAAGCTACGTTTCATTCTCATCAATTGGAAGCTCTAATGGCGAGCTCCCTCCGTTTTTTTGTCCATGTGATTTACTTCACAGCTGTTAAGCTGGAACCTGTTATTTTGAGAACGGTTTTGAACATCTAAGGACTAATTTGGGGGTTGAACCATGGTAATGTAGTCCTGTAGAACGATCGTATATTTTTAATGCGGACAACTATGCGCGAAGAATGTAATCACACAGTAATGCACTTGATGTTTGAGATATGTTTTCCTGAGTATGCAGTTACCTTATTTCTTCCCCGTTTTTACTGTTAACCAATTCACCATTCGTCTTCACTGACTGTCTTCTGAGTCGGCCGGATGGTGTGTTGGACCCTTTGACATGTGATCAACAAGTAATAATTTACTAAGTATTCGTGGTGCCGTGTGTTTATCGAATATGTAACTTCATAATTTAGTGCTAACAAGTGTGAACTCGTTCTTCGCGTATCACTCACTGAACGCATTTTGACTATACTGTTTAAACGATTTTGTCGCATGTCCGGTTTGATTTGGGCTCATCATCTGTTTGACTGCTTAGCCACCAATAATCACCAGTTTATTCAGTTGATCATGCATTCGGGGAACAATAACTTGAAGATTTGCTCTTATTGTAGCTCATTAGTAGTATATTTATATTAGCCCATTAGGGATTCGAACTCCTGACACACACTATTAAAGGCACGAACGTTATCATCGTGGCAACCCGGAGTTGTCTGAGTTGAGTTCGCATAAAGCCAGCGTATTCGGAATGTACTCAACCAAAGACGGAGTGATCAGACTGCACGGTTATGGTGATACTGTTTTGTATTATAATGCTCAATAGTTTTATAATATGTTATTGTTAGGTATTCATTGTAAGACACCTTACTCTCTGGTCGGTAACATCGCTACGGTAAAACTGCGGGGAAACAAATGAGATTTTCAGTATCAAATACCCATTTTGCTTATGGAGAGTGATATGTGGTTATATAGGACTAAGAAAATCAATTCGAGAACGCCTGTTGAGCCAGAAGGAAGCGCCGAAGCGGGTATTCGAATGAATTGTCTGAGAACACTCAAGGCGGTAATACCCACACAGCGTTCAGTACTTTCCACTCAAAAGTATAAACAATGCTCAGATTACTAACGTGAAGGAGGACTTTCTACAGCATGCTGTGGGTAATTTTTATCTTATCGGACTGTGGAAAAGTATTGTTCATCTAACGGGCACTGAATTCACGACTGTTTTGATTGGGCTGAGCCTCATACTTCGTGAGGATGCTGCTGTCCTCAATGGGGGAAAGCCGCTATTCAGTTGTCTGCGAGCTGATCTAGGTATTTTTACCATTGAAATGAATGAACCCCATAGCCCTATAGAATCGACTGAGCAGTTACGAGGCCCAACAATTTCATCATTGAGACCGTGTATGGCTTCTGTGGGATAGACTTTGTTTATGAGTCAGGAACCGCGAACCTGTCTATTACCAAACTGAGATGACAATTTCCGAATTAGGAACGTGAGCCATAATTATCGGCTCACGTCAACGACGGTAATTTCAATCCTTCGATTTCCATCACCAAATGCACGATCGAAGAGAATTAGGTAACAGGTTATCCAGTGGATGGATGTGGAGATGACAATTCTCAGTGCCATTGTCTAATCGATGAAGGTGACCAAGTCTCGTGAAAAAGCCGGCCGACTATGCACAATGTACCGTGACATTTTTATCCCTAAAACACGAGTATTGTTTGCCTCTCCCAACATTCTGATGATAGAGTGGTGTGAGAAGACACAATGGTCTTATTACCTACATCCCCGATCAAATATTTAGTTTTCTAAACATAAAGAACTTGAGTTGTTTAAAAAACCTATCCAATACAACTATTCACAATGAAAATGCTCCTGTTTACGTTCAAAAGATGACTAAACGAATCTTCCATATGGTCGTTATTTTACACAGGTACTACAGCTAGCCCTTCCGGAAGAAGTACAGGCTGACAAGTCGCATGCTAAACGCTCTCAAACCACTGGTCATCTGCTTGTTACTATGCCAAAGGTAAACGTCAAAAGGGCATGGATTGTGAAGTTGTAATGATGAGGATAACTTTCTGGACAATTGGCGCTTGGCTCCCGATCACGGGATCATCTTTGCACTATACTGTATTGGTTAACACTGACGTACCAATGATAAATTGACTTTTCATTATCTATTTCACTGATAAAAATAGTCATAATCAGAACAAAGCATTGAATGAGTAAGAGCATATTTTCTGATCGATTTTAGCAAAGTGAATCAGTAGATCACTCACTGGTAATTGCTGCTGTGGTCTTGTGTGCGGCTCGTGATCACATCCTCCAATATCACTTGGCCAAATTCTAGCAACGCAACTCAAACATATCACTTTTCAGTATCCTTCCTCGAAATCGACGGTGTGACTGTTTGTCCATTGAGACCAAATAAAATTTCATTTTTAATTATTATTTCATATATTGCTCCATTAAAATAACTGATCGCCAAAGAATTATGTGAATTATTTTGTTACATATATATATATATATATCGAATCATAAATTTGATTCATAAATGGACTGTACAAAAGTTTACTGGATACGCATGCCTGATGACCGGTCAGAACCGCAATATCGGTCGTAAGCTTCCAGAGAAATGATTTAGCTCGTCCAAATATTACTAATTATATTCTATATTTATGTGACCGCACCAGTAGGACAATATAAAAAGGTAGGTCTCAGGTACACATGAGAACGAATAGGGGAAAAGCTATTGCAGAGAACCAGTAGAATAAAAATAATGGCGTATTTTCATCATCGTACTTACTTGAGACATTAAAATATATAAGATATTATTATCAGAAATGTCGCCTGATCAACCCAGTCAGATATTCGTATGAATGTTTGACTGTTCAAGAGAGTTAGGGCATTCCGGCTCCTCTCTTACGAACTATTTTGGATGGATTAATTGTAAATTTCCGAGGAATTCATTGGATTTAAGGGTTGCACAAGATATAACTGTGTTCCTCGACTATCTTGGTAGAATTGCATTATTCTCCATGTTTTGAGTCAACGTTTATTGACAAAGACTGTGTTGTTTGATTATGTATAAGGTAAGTAAAATTAACTTACACAATCCTGATAACAAGAAACTATAATGAAGTGATTACTGATAATACTACGTGATCGAGTTCTTGAATATGAGTGTTCCAAATTGGAAAAGTTTTCCAAAAAGGCAACTGCAGACGTTTGTCACATCACACAAAGCCATTATTTCATGTTTTTTTTAAAGTGAACCAATCATGATTTTTTTTCATCACTCCATCGGGTATTTGTTTTTTTTTTAGATATTTCTAATTTGCATCTTTTTTGTATTTCACGCGACTGAATTAGCCTAGGTACCCGCGAGGTTAACCAAATAGGAGTTCACAACGTGAGACGCTTCGCGTTACTGACCTCATCTGATCTTTCCTGATCCCTATGAAATTGAGCAATGTGCCACAATTATACGACATAAACACCCCACCCCCAATTTCGGACAGTTAATGGGAAAAATATGTGCCATGAAACTCAATGTACCAATTTATTTTTCTCTCGCTGTTCTCTCACCTTATTATTGAGTTGATGCGAAATCGATACATAATCTATATATCTCCTAATTCGTTTTACCTTAATATTAAATATGCTTTATCGCTTTGAAGCATATATATGTACTACTAGCTTGCAGACATTCATGGTGGCAACGTAAGAACATTACTATTAATAGTGTTGTGAGATACTACTCACTTGTGAGTAGTAAGTAACGTAGTTGATTACTTTCAACGACCAAAAACCAACAAGATCCCTGAGGGCAATTTGCTGTATCTCAAAGAAGAACTATCAGTTTCTACATTCATTACCTTTCGCGTGGCCGGGAACTGCAATGGTATGTTTCTGATTAGATTTTTGTGTTATTTATGCCAAACTGGCAGTGTCCCCTCAGTGATCACCAATAAACGACTATCCTCGACCAGCACCGCTTTCTGGAATTATAAAAATAGTAAGCGTGAGTTTGAAGTACAGCACAGAATGACGTGGAGCACAAACAATTCTGGAGAATTAAAAACTATACTGATACTCATCCACTGTATCTGGGTTTTTTTAAATTTACCACTTGCAATCTGTATTACGCGTCATATAGAGTTTCTACATTGTGCAAAATTGTTAATTATTTTCAAATTACAAACCCCCTAGTGTGTGCTTAAAACAGCTTGTATGTTTTTGTCTCCCACGAAATGAAGAATATCATTTGCTCAGTATGCTGTCGTTTCTCCCTTTTGCACACACCCACGTTCGTCGATTTACGCACGTGCTGGCGAATTTCTTATCACCAGTCGAAATGACACCTTCAGTGGGTGTGCTGTGATCCTGTCATCTCTGATTGCTGTCCACATAAGGCACGGGCTTTGGTACTTGTTCACCGTGTCTCATAAATCTACTGGATGCGGACAAATGATTGTGACTGATGAGTCTCTATTTTTTCACTGGAGCACACACACGTAAACAAATGCACAACTACCTGTCATACTGGAGAAGGTCTCGCGAAAATGCCATCAATCGGTCTATGAATTCGTTCGATATTACTGTTACCACCTGAACGCCTTTAACTGTTTTGATATTATGTGCGTGACACTCGATAGAATTGTGAGAACCTCACAGTTCGAAGAAGATTCTGTACGCTTCGCGAAACAGGCGAGGGGATTTGGAATGGCGAAAATCGTATGCCTCGCTTTGACCAGCAAACTGACTGTTTTGTTTTTTTCTGGCTTGTTTCACGAAAAAAATTATTTGGTTTTCGTGCATTCTCACATTTTAGATGGGATTAAATCTGTACNAATGTTGTGGATAGCCCGGGTATTAGTATAATCTTGCTTTAGTAAGTTCTCCTGGGTTCCGTGTTTCAATAGAGAGCCGGGAGTAGCCTAAAACTATCAGAGTGCCTTTTCGCGAGCACAAACACACCGAGTTTCTCAAACATCATGTATAAAATCTCTAATGAGTGGCATATGAATGACTGGACAAAATTTCCTAGAAGCACACGATCGGTTTCGTGATCCTTGTCACTGTCAATCTATTCATTCCTTTGGATCATCCTTAAGCATTTTTCTAATCCACTCATCAGTATGCGGCGGAAAAAATATTCAGAGAACGATGCGGCTTAGTACTGTTCAAGAATTTCATTGGTTTCTATATTACAAAAAAGGTACAAAAGAACTGCAGATTTGTACACGTCGATTTATTCGTCATACACATACACGATTATTTACCACTGACCAGTAAAATAATAGTTCTTTTAAACCGGTTAATTGCATCGTGCAACAGATAACCCAGCAGAGATAACAAAATACTGTTCCGGTACACTAATATCCCGAATAGTTGGCGTGGAAGACCTTGACAAAATCAAGTGGGCATATACTGGGCGATGACCGAGAGACTTGACAATAAAGTCAATTTGCAGGTTTGAGGAGATTCATTAAACCTTGCTTTCCCACGCTGTCGCTCTATCAACCGGGCAATCATATGATATTAATCGTACGCAAGACTGTGTATCATCCTAAACTTTGGGTTCCCATCTGTTCGTGGTAAACACGAGCACATTGAATACAACCATTTTGTGAGGGAATTTCACACATTCCAACAATCGTTTTGCCCTAAAAACTTTGGCATATTTAGTAATAACCTATCGCACATAAAAAAACAGTTTGCAGTAATAGAAAATTCTCAACAGCACCGTGGAACCGTAAGACACTTGTTTGTCTCCCGTATGAAAAATTTTCGTTCCTCAAAAGGATGATCAATGAAAGTATATATACCTAGAATAATCACCCATTAGTGAAAGATGACTTTTCATACGGGAAATGAACAAGTGTCCTGCTCGTCTGAACTCAGAGGTGTGTGAACTATACATGTATTTTTTTCACAAAAGTTTGAGTCTAGGTTGTGTGCCAAACAAATCACAGTACAATGGCCTTTATAAAAAGAAAAAGGTTTCATTGAAGATCACTACTTGGAAGACATTCGCCTAGGATTACTTAATCGACTTATTTATACATCCACTCTGAGAAAGCTCCTTCATTACTTCTACCTTTCGGTGCACGCGCCCAGGAGAGAGAGATCTTACACCAATACCTCTCGCTTCACCTATTGACTTCGATCAAGTGCATACAAACATTACCTTGAACGTCCGGGAACATTTTTTTGAACTAACTCACTGTTTAACGTGATTTCATTTAGATGTGCAAAACCGTGTTTTTAAGTGCCGATGAGTTAATTGGAATCCATGGACTGTCTTTTGCTCTATCCCCGCTCAACTTAATAGGCCGATCAAAAGATTGGTTCGCGGATTCCCGATCGGTCTAAAAAGCCGTTGACCAAGCAAAAATTCCAGTGAGTCTAATATGTGTATTCCCTATTGGTATTGTGTTTCAGGCACTGCACAAAACCGCATATTGTGCTTTGTCTCTTCTCGTCTACATTTTTTGCTAACTGTTCTCTGACACATTCATTCTCGTTCGATAATAGACACACAGACGCGCGAGAAGTATTTATTTGTTAGTTGAAAAATCCGTTCATTCCGAATGATTTAGCTTTGTGTTAAACCTGGCCCCAGAGGTGTGTTAGCCAAAGCGCAAATCTCGCTGAGATTCTCAGTAAAAGTTGACCGATGTATATATTTCAAGTGTATATATACAACAATTTTAATTGTAACAATAGGTTACAGTTATTACAGAAAAGCTCATTTATGGAGCGATCACAGTTCTCAATGAGACTTTTGTCTTTGAACAGTATAAACTTAATCAGCTGAGCCCATAAGGTGACCCTCAGTTGACAATAAATGCACTCCTAGCACTTCCTTATCATAGTGCTCAATCAATAATATGTAGATGCAATCGCATACCAAATTGTTTCGCAGAACAAACAGATCTGACTGTTACGCATACGCAAACACAAGTAAATCAGATCGGGAGAAGGCCTATACTTACTTGCATCCTAATGGTATCTAACTCACGTTGCAAATTTGTACCCAATGATATATGTTACTTACTGACTTATTACAAAAATGTAACTCGACAGTATGGGTCTCTAAAAATGTGTTAATTCACGTGAGTATTATCGCATTTTTTTATGACACACCTTGCTGTGACGAACAGCAGACGGGGTAAACCCCATAGTCACGAAGACCTGCTGTTCAGTGATGGAAACCGGTAACCTAAACCCCGGGACTTCGAGTGAAGTGAACCACATAAGGCCCCGCTAGGTTAGGCGTGGTATTGAACCGGACGACAGCGAAGCTGCCTACCACCAACAGTCTTCTTCTAACTAGGTTTGTTCAGTTCAAGCACTTTGATGTCCAAGAAATGCAGTGGTCATGTTCTAATGGAACTATCCCCTTAGTTTATGATAAATGAATTTCATCCCGCGTATCTTGAAATGCTTCATCTAATAAAAGCGATATATTTAAAGTTTTACTAGCTCGAGGATATTTTGCGCACACGAAATAAACATGGTATTCAGAAATACCTTCCAATATGAGGTCGGATCAGTTCAGTTTTATAAGCTTTGTAATATATTTCAAAATTTCTTAGTCTTTCGGGTGGTGGTGATGGTCGAGTGGTAAGGTCGTCAGAATAATCACCTGGAGGTCCTGAATTGGTTCCTCGCTACCACCGTCCATCATCCCGTTGTATATTTCCCAGGCAGCTTTTGTATAGCCGTTACCCCATTCCCGGAAGTTTATTGCACATTTCTATAAACAATAAACACAAGGAAAGTAAAACATTTGTTTATCTATTATTTGTGCAGAATTGTTATTTCTTCCAATTAAAACTGTTAGTTTGTTTAAAACAGTTTGTCTATTTTTGTTTTCCCTAAAATGAAGAGTAACATTTGCTCCATATACTGTCATTTCTTCCTTTTGCGCACCCGCGTTCATCGAGTTACGCATTTGCTCACTAACTTCTTATCACCAGCCAAAGTGATACCAAAATGACACTATTTATAAGTTGAGTATCTGATTGAACAATACGAGGGTATTACTGAAACGTCCGTCATGATTTATAACCAAACCAATGAAATACTTCCCGTATTGCACAATCCTATAACCAATTGTGTTCGGTTTTCTTTCAAAAAATAATCTTAACGGCAAACAATTGTGGCCATTACTGATCAATTAGATAGCAATCTTCCCGCTGAAACAACAGATACTGAGGAAATGATTTGTTATCTTATTCATAGAAAAATTTTTAACATTTTTTAAAATCTTCCATTGGATTTGTTCATTCAAATACGATCAACGAGTTCCGATGCGCTCGATTTTGAGAAGTACTACTGAGCAATAGATTCATGATGCAATTAGCCATTTTCTATGCATTGTACACTTTAGTTCGTATTTGAAACAGTGTGCTAAACTGTCAACATGAATTCTGTGAATAATAATACTAATAAATGATATTTTGTTTATTGAGTGAACCTTTAAGAAACAGGTTACACAAAGGTTGTCTGGGGAAATAAAGAACTAGGGAAGATGGGCACCGCTGCTGATATTCGAACTCGGGATCATCAGGTTACTATTCTGGAAATCTTATTCACTTGAGCACTACCATCGCTGAGTAATTCATTTGTTAACTTATTTCTAATGGATAATTCATTCCTCATAATACTCAAAAAATATCAAATAGAAGTGGCCCGTGGTTTCGGAGTATTCTCTCACGGTGTAGATTACTTTCACCCGCATGCTTCAGATTTTAAGGTCCAAAGTTCCAACCCCACTCAACTTTAGTGTAGGACAGCTTTGTTACCATTTGACTCGTCTTCATACCTATCAAATAATGGCCTGGTGAATTTTGCTGCTGTAACTTCTGGAGCTTAGATAGCCGTTCCAACAACGTCGAAACGTAGCGCTCCGTGTGTATGAAATTCACCCATTTTACCGTTCATTACCCTGAAGTCTGAATTAAGGTAAATGACTGTTTAAATTAGTTTTAATACTGTTTTATCTCTGGTATTTTTTACTCTCTCTCTCTCTCTCTCTATCTATCTATCGTCATTATAGACCGTCTTCTCACATAGGAACTTTTGGATCTCACTTAGCGAGGGGTCTTAATTGAGAAGTAACTGTACATATTCTTAGTGCTGATTGTTGAATTACTTGATTTTTTCACGTTAAATATATATATATATATATATAATCATGCCATTAAAACATAGTATATATGACCAGTTACATTTAAGGATTTACGAGGAAAAGAAAGTAATTACCTTCCATAATTTCTTTAATTACTTTCCTTGCCTTCGTAAATCCCCATATGTAACTAATCATATATATTGTATTGTAATGGCATGATTATATATATATATATATATATATATATTCACACAGATGACCAGGTCTTAGTGATCCGGGCTGGGGATGACAAAGCACCAATGTGAATGATTTCATCCCAACTGCACCATCGCCACCACCCGGGTTGTTNTGTTCCGGTCTTGACTGCTGGACACAGAGCTGACAACACTGGCCAAGCCTTCTCATTCCGTGGCCAGATATTCCACAGGGTAGTCACACACGCACAGGACAGAACAACCTTTTCCTGTTGATCTGTATTCTCCTCTATCGCTCTCGGTCCGAATTGTTAACAGCAGCTGCTTGTCATGGTCTGTTGATTATTCTGACCATATGGTAAATAATTCATTTGACGTATCTTGTCCTTAATAAGCTGTCAGCTGTCCAGTTCAATGATTTAGAGGATCTGTGTGGTATCCAACTCTTTCTTGTCCACTCATAATGGCTGCGTACAAACACACACGCGTTCAGTGTATCGTCATGATGGTCTGTATCCGGATAGGGGCAAGTAACGGTAGAATAATTGTTGGACTCTAGGCTCACTTACAATCAAGGATCATTTGTTATATGTTTAGCTGGTCCACTTGGTTTCCTTGTTGACAAGACACTCGAACTCAGCGCGTGTTTATAGACACACACACACACACAAGTTGAAACTGAACTTCTAGAAACGTTTTTAAATGACATTCCTACATGAATATGGGACGCCCTTGTTCACATGTCATTCGAGAAGAATTCGTCATTTAGGGATAACGTGTCACTCAGTCGTAGATTTTCCTTTAAAACCATCCTGGTTCAGTGAGACTATCGTCAACTGTAGTGGGTAAATACAGGGACCCATTTGATGATCGGACTTTTGAGGCCATACCGGTTGCGTCGCCCAACTAGTACCGGTATGCAATACAGACATGTTTGTGTGATGGCTGAGAAAAAGCAGCTATTTCGAACTTGTCAGTAGTGTACACTCTTTGTGTCCCTGCGAGAACTCAAAGCGTAAACTTTCCGGATGGGAACAGAAATCATTACGCCTGAGCTACTCGGCCGGTGATCGAAACCATGAACGAATGACTCTGTTCATTCGGAATATTGTGTTTCGACTAACCTGTTCAACTTACCAGACACCATGCACAACACATGGATATCTTGTGCTTTCAGAATTTGAATCGATACTACCAACTGGATGGTAATAATAAACCATTTCACAATGAGTCAAACTGTACCACGAAAGCATATCAAGTACGTGGTGCCTATAAGAAACCAAATGAGCCAAACGGAGTAAAATATTTCTTAATAGTAACCTATCTTGTCACGCAGTATCAACGATGGTGGTGGTGATGATGATCAAGCGTTTCAATTTATCCAGTTATCGCCTCGTAGTTCGCGAATTCAAACCGAGATTTAAGAACAATAATAATGATAATTCAGTGCAGCCTACTGCTTCCACTGTTTCAGTTCAGTGTCTTTCATATCAGATGGACCAAATGGCGTGCTTGTCAATTATGGGAATGTTTTATGCAAAAGATAGATTTGATTTTCGTCAAGCTTTTAACTGACAACGTCAACTGTTTCAAATACATAATACTTCTGTCAGGTTTCATACGCCTATATTTGTTCTTATTCATAAATTATACTATTTGTAGAGTACTTGTTTAGATTGGCGAGGCTGTTTGAGTGACTCGGGAGTACAAAACTGGATATGAATTTCCATTACATTCTGCTTTGGTTTGATCGATCACTTTTCACAAAAAGTGATACATCCCAATTTAATACGACATAATTCACACTACCAGGTGGTCTTCATATGCACCTTGAAATACGAAAGGTCACGCCCATACACTCACAAACAGGCCTGGTCCTCAACTCTAAGTATATGTGTGGCCACAGCATCGTTGGTTTCTCACTGTTTGTATGTTGTATACCCAGAACAATGAATCCATACTCATCAGTATTCATCACACTTACAAACTAGACACCTTACTTAGTTGGAGACAACAGCACGTTAAACTAATGACCGTCACACTTCAGTTTCAGTTCCCACGATACGTGAAGGTAACTAACGTCTGGGTGAAAACAGTAGGGTGCTAGAACGAGCATAATAATAGAATGGGGTCATACAGCCTGTGGGAAAAGGGCAGTAGTTGTCAGCTCAAGTATGTACAGGGACCCTTCGTGTTCCGAGGGACATTGTCCTACTATTCCCCGGGGAGCTTTTGTCACTGACCACATACATATCAGAGGGTGTAAAATTAAGGACAAATGCACATTGTCTTCAAACCTTGCCTGAATGCATCTAATTACCGTATACGGTTGATATATAGGCTAGATGAACCGTAATCTAAGTTACCCGGACGAAGCTATCATGATTCTTTTTGTGTATCTCCTATTCCGATAACTAAATACTCTTATCCAAGGCAATAGAGCAAATAGAACACTGAGGAAAAAGCTAAACAGTATCATATAAATACTTTCATTTTGTTGAATATTAACAGTCCGAAGAAATTAAGGAGCAGCAAATGGATCATCAATTTGAATAGTTCGCTGAATGTTGAATTTTAGCTCTCTTGTAAAACCACCCACATCATGTGGAGGGACTAGACAGAATTTCATAAGCCGATGAAAATCAGGAGACACTTGCGTCTCTCCCATCGCAATGAATATGGCATTGGCACTGCATAACTAATGGCTCCGAGCATGATTTATTCCACTGAATGTTATTCTCATCCCCGAACTCTTCGATTCTACCATTGTTACAAATTATTCTTACCCCAACACATCAGGGCATGTAATTCTAAAACTTCAAATGGGAATTCATCTTGTATATAGCAAGTGAATCGTGAACTGAAAAGCTAGGAAGCACTGGACAGCTGTTTCGACCTGGCTGGGTCTCATCAGCAGTGCGAATTCATTGACCTCACTGGGGATCGAACCCGGGACTTCATGGGCAGAACGCGAGCGTGCTACCCACTTCTCCACCGAGCAGCTGGTCAGTGCCTGTATGCTGTTTGTAATCTATCAGTCCACCAATCGTCACGGGTTTTGCTAGTGTGACGTAATGTTTGTCTATCTCGATGTGTCGGTTGAACGAATTGACCGACTGCAGAGCTTCGAGGATTAATCGTTCCCCCTTCTTCTTAGCTCGCGCCACAACCTTTGCGTTATCGATTACGATCTCATGACCTGCTCGTGCGCAATGGTTCCAGATTTGTGACCTCCGGTCAGCGCGTCGGAAGGCAAGCTCGTGTAGGCGAGTGAGTAGTTGTTTGCCTGTCTCACCTATGTAGTGTTGGTTGCAGCCCAGACACCGGATTGCGTAGATTACTCCTGATCGTTTGTGCTGTTCAACTCGATCCTTACCGTTGAAAAGACAAGCGCACAGTTGCTGCTGGTTTATGGGCGATCTTGCTTCCCAACAGTCGGAGTATTCGTTCGGTGGCTTCTGACGTGCCGCGTATGTAAGGTAGCGTTATCCAAGTTCCTTCTTTTGTATTGTTGTTTGTTTCTTACCCTTGAGGCACGCTTTGATAAAACTCCTGGGATATGCGTTTGATAGGAACAGTCGACTTCTTTCCCTTGTCCTTAACTCCGGTGTGTGTGTTTGCTCGGCGGAATAGAATTCGCACACAACTTTTTAGGTGGCACAAAGGGTGGTTGCTGTTGTAGTTGAGGATGCGGTCTGTCGTGGTCGGTTTTCGGTAGACTGTGGTTTCGATTCTTCCGTCAGGTTACCTCATGAGTAGGATGTCGAGGAAGGAGAGGTGTCCATCTTTTTTCTCCCTCTCGTGTGAAGTTGATACCAGGCACCTGCTCGTTGATCATTTGTTGCAGCTTA
>UZAN01043991.1:11402-22014 GCA_900618425.1 Echinostoma caproni
AGATGAGAGCTGGCACCATAAGCCCCGGAACTTGGAGTGGCGAACCACATAAGGCCCCTCTAGGTTAGATGTTACTGGACGGGACGTGATATTACCTTGCTCGTGGCAACGCACCGGCGATTCAAACCACGCTGAATCGTTTGGCAATTGAGGTTGCTCGTTAGGGTATCCTTCGCACCTTCGAAATGCAAGGTGTTGTTTCAGGAAAGGTTCTTGCACTTTTGGTGAGTAAGCACATTCTGGATGTAGTCGAAAGCTTCGTCTACCTAGGAAGTTGCGTAACGTCTGGCTGTTGTGAGTGAAATCTCTGAACGTATAACCAATGCTAGATTAGCGTTTGCTAATTTGCGGCATCTCTTGCTCCGGTGCGGCATATCCGTTTCAGAGAAAGGATGTGTATTGCGCAACGGTAAACACCGTGTTGCTCTATGGCTGCGAAACGGTTTTTCCGAGCAGATCACGTCCCACAACTATTCGTCTTCTACAACCGTGTGCGCAAAATAGTCCGCGTATGGTGGGAGCACCGCGTGAATAACAATGAGGTCGGACGTGGGTTAGGTTCAGATAGTCTTTCACTGAGCAAAACAATTTCACTACATCGTCTGAGGTAGCTAGTGCACGTCCTACGAATGCCTGAACAACGTCTGCCCTACCGTGCGCTATTTTTGTATACATCAGTCCGGACTGGAAGAAACAATGAGGCGGGCAGGTCATGACGTAGTGCAGAGGGTGAGCAGATTGTGCTCGTGTTTGGCTTCTATCGGGACTCCCCAGTTAAGCCCCCATAGATTCGGATTGTCTTTGACTTGAGACACTACAGGGTATGGGATCAATCCGAATGCCACCCATTTAGTACTGCATCCCCAAAGTGAAACACGAGAAAGGCATAATTGCGTAGAGTAAATATGCGAAAATTTGTCATCCTCATAATTGAATGTTGTTTTTTCCCTTGTTCTGTTTTCGCTATATATATATATATATATGGATATACGACGGAGACTCATGCTTTGCTGATGATTGACATTGAAGTTATCCAGCAGTGGTTCGCGCAATCATTGCGAGATCCTACTATAAAAACTGAGCAATCGGTGATTCGCCCCAATATGATGGAATACACTCCTGCAATCAATGTTTATAGTTCGGCTCAGTTTTGACAACCATTTACCTTTTTCCAACCGCCTGCTGCCTCGGCAAATATCGCGCACTGTGGCAAGCTTTTTGGTGGCATGCGCAGTGCATGTGCCAACCAGCGTAGTCTTTTTTTATTACACACTTAAGTGTGATGAACAGCAGACGGGGTGAACCCCATAGTCACGAGGACCTGCTGTTCAGTGGTGGAAACCAGCAACATATGCCCCAGGACTTGGAGTGGCGAACCACACAAGGCCTTGATAGGTTCGACCACTTTTTCCAGTGGACGATCGCGGTTAACTAAGACTCTACACCTAACCTCAGCATTGCTCGTTCGGTTGTCCCACCAGACTCGTTCAATGTGATGTAGACAGTGGTGTTCAAAACATCGACAATCTATCTTTTTCCTGTTTCCGTAACAACCAAGTCTCTGCATCATAAAACAGGACTGGCCAAACTGCTGCAGCATATACTTGACCCTTCACAAGCAGCTGGATTTCGCGACGACACTACAGATGTCTCAAGTTGTCATGCTACTCGAGCCTTCTATATGTGCGTCGACACTTCATCCGTGATGCGTCTGGCGGGTGGTATGGATGCCCAAATGACAAAAGTTGTCTATTTCTTCTACTGCTTCCGCGTTAGTGAGGCTAAGGGGCACTAGGAGTGTACGGGATCAAATGCCCTCTAATTTTGAAAAGGATGGGGGGGGGGGGGGGGGNGGGGGAGGAAGCCCTTCAGGCCATTCTACTTTTTCTCTTCAGAGCTTGAATGCAACCCGGACCTTCGGCCTTAAAACTGTCTATAGTTGTCGCCTTTGAACGCCGGTTAGGTAGGTCTCCGAAAGCCTCAGTTTAGTCGGAGTTGGCGTCTCGGATTGTCACGAGTCACCATTCCCTTACACCTCGCAAAATGCTCTTATACGACCAAGCGTCTCAAATAGCCTCTGCTGTTCAGTTCAGTTTTTACAACCATTAACCATGCTCTTTCGTGCGCCGGTTTTAGTTGCTGTCTCTTGATGCCCCGTTTGGATAAAAGAGCGAAATGAAGATTAGAATGTTGAAAACAAATTCAAGCAGAAGATGAAGAATTCATATGGAATGGTGTTGGGGGAGTAATGAGTGGATGCACGAGCGCCACTGTTTGCGACATCCAGCCATATCACTCTGTGTCTAACCATCGATACCCATCACCCCGAGGTTCCCAGCCAGGGAGCCTAGCGAGGCCTATTTGATCTAGTCTCCTGGTTAGGGTTTTCATAACCTTATGCCAGGTTTTCGTTTAGCCACCCTTGACCTTTTTCCAACCGCTACCTGCCTCGGCAAACATTGCTTGCCATGNAACCTATTTGGTGACATGCGTAACACATGCCCCAACCAACGTAATCTGTGGAGGTCGATCACTTGCTGCAGTGAACGACTGCGATTAACTAAGAATCTGCTCCTAACCTCAGCATTAATCGTCCGGTTACCCCACGAGACTCGTGCAATGCGACGTAGATCGCGGTGTTCAAACACCGACAATCCGTTGTTATCCTGTCCCTGTAGTGGCCAAGTCTCTGCATCGTGGAGCAGTATTGTCCGAACTGCTGCAGCATATACTCGACCCTCTGCTAGGAAGTCCTAATCACTGCCTTCCCGTGACGGAAACGTTTTCCCATTAAAGTGGGGGGACGAAAAGCCAACATCCGGGTTGGTGAACCATTGGCAGTTCACCCAGGGGAGTTGGCTAAAAACTCTGATTCCAAACGATCCAAGATGTGTACGAACCACACGCGCACCTTCCTGGTTGTGGCAGTGGTCACCGGCTCGATTGGGCATCAAGATGTATTGGGCACCTTGGACGTTTGGCCCCGTCCAAAGGGCGCATAATTCAATGAGCTGGACACCGGCCCCAATGGATTGCTAACCTTGAGCTCTGTCCTGTTGTCTTGAAGATCTGGTTTTCCAGCCAAAGGCTTCTGATCGGGATCCCGAGGTTATCCTCCTTTGATCAGGGCAACCGGGAAGTAACATGCCCATACAACCTACGTACACGTTCTTCAAATTTCTTTTTTGTTCACACGTTGTGGCACATTTGCTAGTTCTCTGTAATTGATTGTGTTAAATAAAATAAGCAGTTCTCATGGACGAATAATGGAGTTTGACAAAATGCACATTCTGTGGTGATGCAATGGTTCAATCGCAGTCACCTGTGGCTCGGGATTCGATCTCCGCCGCCCAACTTTCGTGGTAGACAGCCTTGCTTTCGTCTGATTCCATACTACGTCTAACCTAGAGGGGCGTTATATGGTTCACCGCTCCATCATCATCATCGTACAGCGAAATACAGGGAAGCGAGCTTCACTGATCGCTGCCCATTTCGCAATGCATATGGATTGGGGTTTGACGGACGTATACTGCTAGGGTGTCCGGTCACTCCAAGTCTCGTGGATGAGGTTCCCGGCTTCCATGACTGAACAGCAGGTCTTCCTGTCTATGGGGTTTACCTCACCTGATGTTCATCACACTAAGGTTTGCAATAAGAAAACTTCTGAATTGGTATGCAATTCACTGCGTCTTTTGCACTGTGAGCCTGAGTTTAACCCTGCAACTCTGCCTTGTTTCAGAGAGGTAC
This sequence comes from Echinostoma caproni, assembly GCA_900618425.1. NCBI lineage: Eukaryota > Metazoa > Platyhelminthes > Trematoda > Plagiorchiida > Echinostomatidae > Echinostoma > Echinostoma caproni. Next base: position 15,150 of record UZAN01043991.1, read on the forward strand.
TTCATCTTCTTACTTAATAGCGCATCTACTCCACTGAACCCGTGTTATATCCTCCTTTGCCTATCCTGTGTATCCATGTGTATCCAACAGGCTAACTAATCCTTTCAACTATATGATATTAATTGTAATACAAAAGAGGATCGTCTTTTGGAACGGTCTATTTTCCTTCTCTTTTGGATGCGCGTCATTTACGCCGGTTGTATCATTTTCAAATTGTACATTATCCCCGGTGGAATACTTACTTTCACCAATAAACCGGCTGTTGAATCGTTTCACTTTTAAATCTTATTCTTCTATTATATTTTACCAGAACACAATATGTGGGTTTCGGCCTGTGTTTAGACACCCTAACTTATTCGGTGTCAATTGAGACTTCTTTGAATTTCATAATAGCTATTAAAATATTTTGAAATTTATTCTTGATATTTCACTGACCAGAGGCTCCTGTTTTTTCTTCCTAGATTCAGTCATGTCCGCTCGTGCCAGAAAACAGAAGTCAGCCGAAACGGAGAAAAGCGACGGAAGTCCTCACAGCACTTCGACGTCAAAAGCTACGATCACTGTTGAGCGCAGTAGGCTATCCTCCGGGACACCAAGACAAAGTTTCTCCCGGGCTGAGCGTTCACACAGCCCCCGGAGTATTAGTCGCAATGAAGAAAAGGATGAACTTGCTCATCTGAATGACCGACTCGCTGGTTATATTGATTATGTCCGCAAGTTGGAGCTCGACAAAGAGCGTCTCACAAGGCGCATTCATTCAGTAACAGAGGAACGCATGGTACGTTGTTGTTGTCGCTAATTTGTCTTTTAGAGTAAAGTGGAGGAAGCTCGCAAAACATACGAAGATGAAATTCAAGCACTTCGGAATTTGGTGGATGACTTGGCAAAACAGAAGACGAAGGCTGAATTAGATGCCAAGCAGGCTAGGGACGATGCGAATGAAGCCAGATCCAAGCTGAATAAACGTGACCAAGAAATCCGAACTCTTCATCGCCGAATCGAAAGTTTGGAAAAAGAGTTGTCTAATTTCAAACAAGATCATGATCGCTATGCGGTAAAGACACTTTCTTAATTTTATATTAACAAAATAGCCACTTCTGTCGGATCATCACGCCTTGCAAAAGCGATTCGAGGAAGTGCAGCGTGATCTTGAGGCAGAAACTCTGCTGCGTACGGACCTTGAAAATAAAGTGTTGGGATTGAAGGAGCAGTTGGATTTCCGGACACGTCTATTTGACGAGGTATGTCTACTCTGTTTTGTTTGACCAATACCGTTTAGGAGCGGGAAAAGTTGGTTCAGCGAACTATGTACATCGAAGAAGAAGTTGAAGGCCGTAAGAAAGCCGAATATGAAAACCGTCTCGCAGACGAATTACGTGCCATCCGTGATCAAACCGCCAACGAACTTGAGGATTACAAAATTCAAATCGAAGAAACGTTCGAGGTTCGTTTTAACGCCACTGCGTTTTGGAGGATCTTTTTCCAAGCCAAATGTTCTGGTTTCAGTTTGTAGTTTCAAAAGTAGTTTTCAATTTTCGCCGAGGTCCGTGACTGGGAGTTTATCTGTGTAGTTTATAAGTATATACTTAGGCCCCACTACCTTGTGTGTCAGACTTTTGAGTCAAAGGCTCCGGTTAGGGTTCCCACAGAAAAACCCTCTGTGGTGTAGGCTACCGTGAAGTATATTAGGTCTTAAAAACTCATTTGGAAAGACCTCCATTTGTCTAATTGTTTTCCTGTCAGTCACGAATAATCTCAGATGTCTCCTGTCTGCGGTCGGATACCACTCAGCGTTTTACTAGTAAGATCAAACAACCAGTAGCTATAGGATTTTTGAAGCAAAAATTCCCTTTTCACTTGGTCGCGTTCAACGTCCGCACACTACCAGGTCGATCAACAAGCTGCCATCGCTGGAACCCTTGAAACTTTCAATTTAGATGTATGCTGTCTCCGAAATACGCATTCAAGACCCTACTTCAGTCATCTTGCTTTCTCCAGATCCAACCTCATCCTCACGCTTCACTCTCCGTGTGTTAGGTGATTCGACATCCGAAGCTCGCGGTGTTGCTGTTGTTGGGATTGCGCTAAGTACCAAGGCTGAGCGCTCGCTTCTTGACTGGATTCCAGTTAGTAGCCCACTGCGCTGTACTTCTCAACGGTTCAGAACGGGTCAACAGTTACAGAATGAAGCGTAGATGCTTGTTCGTCGTATCGGTGTATGCACCGACCGATTGTAGTACACCTGAAATCAAGGACGAATTCTACAAGGATCTTTCTCTATTACTCCAAGGTGCTCGATCAACGGACGTCGTAGTAGTCGCCAGAAACCTCAATACTCAAGTGCGATCCCTAGACGAATCAGAAACGCTTCTTGTCGGACCGCATGCAATCCCAGCCAACCGGACGGAACACGGAGATCATCTACTTCAACTCTGTCCCGACCACGGATTGTTCCTGCCAAGCACCAACTTTTCGCTCGAGAAGCGACACCGCCTTACATGAAAACCACCAACCACTTCACAGCGCTGGACCTAGATCGACCACATGGCCACTAGTTACCGTTGGAGGGGGTCGATTCAAGACTGCCGTTCTCACTGGTCAACACCTGTGGATACGGACCATGCTTTGCTACGAGCCAAATTCTCTTTACATCTGGCAAACAACCGCAAAAGCCACCGACAACGGATACCCACAGTTCAGTGATTGTTGCGAATCGGCCTTCGAAGCGAAACTCACCGATCGCCTGTCAGTTCAACCACCACCCGAAGGACTCAATGAACACTGGAAACAAATCAGGGAAGCCATGCAAATATCGATAAAAACAACCTCGGACCCTGGCACAGGCTCAGAACGCAAGCGATGGATCTCGTCGACATCAGCTGCCCTGCTGAACACCCACAGAACCCTTCCTCCCGATGCCGCGTATGACAGCGCACTCTCAAACGCCAGCTCATCGAGAGTCAGGAATAACCGCGAGAAGTGGTGGATAGAAAACTGTAAAGAGATAGAAATTGCGGCTATTGGTAATAGTCGCAATCTTCTCCGTCTAATTAGGAATACGAGCAAGTGAGGTAATTAATGAATCCGATGGCACGGTGATTCACGATCAGCAACGCCGTCTTGTTCGACTGTCTGAATACTTCGAGGCTCGGTTCAACTGGCCCCCATCGATATCTGACCTATTCCCCCCAACCTCGACTGGGCAAGTACTCGCAGTTGATGCCAGTCTTCCATCTGAAATGGAAGTGTCCCGGGAACTGAGTTATCTAAAAACACAAGACTTATGGCCCAAATGGGCTGTTCCCATCGGCGATTAAGGATGAAGTCTCAGCGTTAGTCTTGGAGTTGACAAAACTCCTGAGCTCAGTATGGGAGGGGGAACATGTTCCAACCGAATGGTGCGAATCGGTGATCATACCGATTTACAAGAAAGGTGACAGATCCCCCTATGAAAACCACAGAGGAGTTAGTTTAATCAACATCGTCTCTTAACTTCTCGCTGGAATCATACTCCATCGATTGTCGATTGTGAACGGTGTACGCGAGAGAACCAGGCTGGCTTTATACCTGGTCGACGTTGTATCGACCACATCTTCACTCTTCGCCAAACTCTGGAGCACCGACATTCCTTTCGTAGACCCACCATCTCTGTCTTCCAGGATCTGAAAGTGGCCTTCGACGCAGTCGACCGCTCTGGAGCTGTCTTTACCTGAAGGGTGTACCCGAGGAGTTTATTGCAATATCATGATCCCTTTATACTAATAGGCGAAGTCGAGTCCGAGCTTACGGCAGTTTTTCACCCGAGTCACCAAGGAAGGTGGTGTTCATCAGAGCTGCCCTCTTTCTCCGTTTTTATTTAATCTTGTCATAGACTCAATTCTTGAAACAGCCCTAGTCTCGTGCAGGGATAGCGGTATTGATTTACTTCCGGGTGGCAGACTATCTGATATATATGTAGACGATATTTTGATGCTAAGGGGAGATGCAGTTAATTGCAAGCTTTTCTGGATAGTTTGAGTGTTAGTGTTGCCATGTCCGGTATGCGTTTTGCGCCTTCAAAGTGTAAAATGTTGCTTCAAGATTGGGTTGATCCAGAACCCATACTCACTCTAACCGGGGAAGTAATAGAGCGGGTGGATAAGTTTTGTTACTTGGGCCGCTACATCTCATCCGGTGGACGCATCAGGGATGAAGCGTCAATTGACATTTGCCAACTTAAGACATTTGTGGTACCGTCGCGACATCCGGCTGTCTGTTAAGGGTCGCAGCAGTTCTGCTACAAGGCGCAGAAACTTGGCCATCAAGAAAACATGATGGTGATCGACTGTCGGTGTTTGAACACCGCTGTCTACGCGTCATTACATGAATCTTGTGGGGCAACAGAACGACCAGCGCTGAGGTTAGGAGCAGATTCTTAGTTAACCGTGGTCGTCCACTGGAAAAAGTGGTGCACAACGTTTGATGAGGCAGTTAGTGGGTGGAAAAAAGTCAGGGGTGGTCAAGCTCGCACCTGGTACGAAGGTGTGAACCATTGGCTGATTCACATTCTCTATTCGACTCTACTCTCAACTTTCCTGTCTTCTACTGTTCATCCCAACAAGCAACCAAAACCGGCGCACGAATATGCGTGGTTAATGGTTGTACAAACTGAAACTTATGTAACGGCGGTCATCCACTGTAGCCGTTGGTCGACCTCCGTAGATTGTGTTGGTTGGGGCGTGTTACCAGATAGATTATCACGGCGCATGTTCGTTGAGGCAGTTGATGAATGTAAAAAGTGAAGGGCGGTCATTTTACGACCTGGTGTGAGGGCATGAAAGCACTAACTCAAAGGCTTGGTAATGTATATCCCGTTTGACTTGTCGGGCGGCAACCTCGAGGTCAATGTAACTTACAGTTAGAGACACTGATGTGACTGAGTGGAGCTGATGCACCTCCTTAATGATGCAACCTATTTTCACTCATAGTATTCCAATCTTCCAACTCATTTTATCCAAATGGTTAACCAGATTGCCGCCCGAAGGTGCACGGTTTAAGCTTGCTAAAGCTGAACTCAACTGAACTACTTGCATCGTAGTTATGTTGATGTTTTAAAAGTGATATTGTCATCGTGTAAGGTATCACGTAAGTTTATTTTACTATGTTCTGTATGGTCTTCAAATTTTTAATTTTCCGACCCCCTGTGATTGCCTGCGAAGTACAGCTATCTACGTTTCGGATAAATAGACTGTAAAGCTTTTCGGGTTTTCATATGTGACTGTCTTGATAATTGTTGAACTGCTTTTGCCCTACGGTTTTTATGAAAGCCGTGGCCAGTAAAAGTTCATCAGATGATAGAGAACTAAAAACAATCGGTAGTGTAATTTTAGTTGACGACCTCGGCCGTATGGTGGTACTCTATACCATTTGACAAAGTTTGCTGTGTTTTGACGCATTCTGATAGAATAATAAGTAATCTTTCGGGTCTTCATCCATTCCTTGGATGTGTATTCCTTCCCGCTATCTTTGCAGTATGTTTTTCTTTCACAACTAAGCACTGTCCTTTTCTTTTCTTTACAAATGCAGAATAAGTTGGGTCAGTTGCGAACTTCGGCAGATGATGCCCATCGCCAACGCAGTGAATTGCTCATCGCTCGCAAACGTGCCGATGAATTGGCGCATGATCTCTCTAAGAAAATCGCGGAGGTTGAACTTCTCCAGCGTCGCGTGGATGAATTGCAACGTCAATTGGACCAGGAGCGTCGGGATCACGATGCCCAACTGAGTTTGCACCGTGAAGAAGTTCGTCGTCTAAAGGACGAATTGGAAGAGAGCTTCCGTGAATTCACTGAGCTCATGAATACCAAGATTGCTTTGGACCAAGAAATTCTAATGTACAGAAAAATGCTCGAAGGCGAGGAGAGCAGGTAAACCTTTCATATCCTACTGCAAGGGGATTAATGACCAAAATCATTTTGTTATGAACCGCAGACAGTGCACCAAATGAGAAACCGCTTGTCCATCTTGATGACAAAGCTTATTTTTGTTCGGGTATTTCATATGGCCGATGTGTTTGGCTGAACATTTCTAAAATTCTCTAACGAATCTAAGTAACATTTGTTTCATCTTGGGGGCTATACGATGTGCACTTCACTGCCCGTATATGTTAGCCATAATATTATCTACAGCTAATGTTTTTCAAGAAATTTGTGCACAAACGTAATGGTAACAACAGCTGAGTTTTGTCGGAATTAGACTTCATGTATGGGTAAATGATCATCATTGAATAAGTTGACTGACTGGGTTGCGTAGAACAGCTTTACTGAATAAACTCGGTGTCACGCCTTGAACCGCTAGGTATATATTGCACATATTAACTGTTTGTTTACAGAATCTACTCCTTAGTGTGGTAAATCCGTGGTCATTAGAAGCAAAATGTTATTTGTCAATCAGACCATATACATCCGTGTGTGATATAATGATGTTAATGCCGACCCCGGGCAACCTTAGAAGCTCTCCGACCTCGTGTTCATAGCGTACTGTGAAGCGTGTAACCTAAATTGATCTTAAATAAACCACTATTTGATGAAAAACTGAAAAGCTTCATTTTTTTACTTTTTCATTATTAGGTTTTCAGTGAGAACTTTAACATTTCGAAGTTAAAAAATTCTACGGTCATCTTGAGATGAGTAAAACTACGAGTCATTTCAACTGCAAACCATTTCTTCTTTCTTTTCAGGCTCAACCTCCATCCGGAGATTCGAGATTCGCCGTTCAACGTTCAAACGGGAAAACGAAGGCGTATGGATGATGACCTAGAAAGTGAAGAAACCAGTTCTGTTCTGCCTGGGGCTGCCTATGGGCCCAGCAAAGCACGATATGCCTA
>UZAN01043991.1:22389-33404 GCA_900618425.1 Echinostoma caproni
GCACGATATGCCTACCGAGTATCGTCCACCGCAACCGGTCCGGTTGAATTTTACAAAGAACAAGATACCCAAGGAAAATGGGTCAAATTGACCAATACATCTACCGAGGTATGTGTACTTCTCATGTTTGATCTTTTATTCATACGGTTTGCTACATTGCACGTTTCAACGCTTGATTTTATTGTCTTACAGGATATCACTATTGGCGGNTGGCGGTTGGGAACTAGTACATGAGGTGGATGGAAAAGAAACTCGCTTCAAATTCCACCGCTCTCTCGTTATTAAACCAGGAGGTACCTGCACGGTGAGTGTCTCTGGGAGCCATCAGTTTCTGTATAAACTGCTGGATGTATGACTAAATGAATAATATGCGTTTAGTGTATGGACACATCTGTCATATTCAGTTCGTCAACCAGCTCCTTCAGTTTTTTATTTCTATGAATAAATCTGAAAATTTTGGTTCCTACTAAAATTCACGTTTGTTTATTCAAAATGCTTATTCACCTTTAATGTCGATATTTTTGGTTTTACTGATCGAAACTTGTCTGAGGATTGTACTTGACTGTATATGTGATGTTAATTAATCCGATTTTGGATGCCGATCAGTTTTTATTTGTTATGTAAAGTATAGATTTCGACTTCTCTCAAGTGACTCGCATAACAATAATTGGCAATCTAAGCTCTGAATCACGGATTGACGAACTACATAAGATTTCATCACATTGTCACATCTCTTCGCTTCAAGGCAGATTTTCGTTGAAAAAATGGTCGACACTCAGGAGGCGTTGCCCGCTACGATTCTGTTCCACTTGACTTCAGCCAATTACGTATAGGTTTTTAATTGTAGACTGCTACTGTTTTCCCGGTTCCTTATCACATCTTCCTCATTTGGGCTTTATGTGATCCGGCACTGTAAGCCAGAGTACAGACCGTCGATTGTTTCTACCACACAGCAGGTCCCTCTGAATGAAGTTAATCTCGTCTGCTGCAAATGCAATAAAAATCACCCTCTCCCGAAAGTTTAATATAAGCTCGCGAGGCAGTCCATTATCGGTGATAACAGCATTTGTGCCGCACATAACAGAAAATATCCCATTGAGTCCGACAATTCATCACCTGACTAATCAGTAGTGTATCATGTCTAGAATACAAGCCATATACCGAAAAATAGAGTTCTTTTCGTTGTTGCCTAATAAACCAGTCGCCCTGTTTGCGTTTTGTCCTTCTTAGATCTGGAGCGGTGATTCCGATACCACACACAACCCGCCTTCCGATATCGTGATGAAGAGCAAGTCCTTCCACTCCGGACCAGAAGCGACAATCTCTCTGCTGGATGGAGAGGGTGTGGTATGTGCTTGATTTGACATCTTGAACTTGATTTCCCCTTATCTTTGCAACAATTTCACCTATGGAACTTTTATTCGGAATACGTAAACAATGGATTTCAGCGTTATTTTCAAATACTACTACGATTCTCTAAGGTAAATTTCAACTTATTTGCCCCAGTAGTTAGTGCCTTACTTGTTATAAGTTTTCCTGAAATAGTTCATCATGATTTCCTCAGATCAATAGAACCTGTGTGAAAAATCGTTCGAACCAACGGCTTTCTATTTATCATTATATGACTGTCTCCTGTTGGTAGATAAGTCGAGGTCCATTAACATCGTAGTGATCCATAGCGCTTGTTGGGAATCTGATTTTATTCGAGGCTGCACCTCTTGACCCTGCATATCTATGTGTAACCTGTAAAGCAACTGGGTGTTCCAGAGAGATCGGTAGCTAGAAGTTTGTTTCATCCCCTCTCCCTCAGAAGACTGCATTGAGTAGATTGAACGGGTCCATGAGCAGTGGCCTTATCGGTGGCAAACCACGTTTGTCGCTTAACAGTATTCTCGAAATGCTGGTGCTCTGCCGCGAGAATGCCAGTCGAACATGCCATCACATGCTCAGGCACAGTCGCCACTTGCCCTCTACTGCTTGTTCAGTAAATCTAAGCTCACGTTTTTCACATTTAGCTACTCATTGCGTTGCGGTTTATCTATCAACAACCTAAGGAGGCTCCATATAGCATATGGTTGAGCACTAAATGCGTATCAAGCATCCCGGATCATGACAATAACCACCAGTGGCGCGAATGCATCCTCTCTTGTTTGCAATCCCAAAAATAAACAAAAACGAAAAAAAAAACTCAAAATGGCGTGCAGTAAACAAACGAAAATTGTTACTCCTCGATGTTGACTGTTCTACTTTCCCCGCTTCTGTACCTATATTTTCTCGCTCACCCATGGTGAAGACTGGCGTTAAATAATATAGATAGATGGCACCTCTGAACTAATCTTCACAATTGTCACAATTCATTGTCGCTGGTGAGACAACTTCTTATGGGACTAAAAATGCCTGGTTGAGGTCTTGAATACCCGTAGTCAGGTAATCAAATGACGAATTTTCTCCACGAAAAAGGGCAGAATAATTTAGAATGATGTGATTTACAGCGAGGACAAATTTATGCAACCTGCTTCGGGCTATCCATTTGATCAGCCTGTCAGCATTATCTAGGATGCATACAATAGCAGACAATGTCGAAGATGATTTCGTTGCTATTCCCTTCTCGTGAAACGCGGGAACCTTAAATAAAATGATGGTTCTCGGACAGCTGTCACAGACGAGGAGTCGCACTGTTACTTCTCTAAGGAAATGATGTAATCCGTTAAGTTTGACATTTTTTAGGTATACATGGTGTAGCGAACAACAAGATAGATGAAACACTTCCACAGTAATTTATTGTTCCGCAGTAAAAACTGCCAGCTAGAGCCCTTCAAGTAAGGAACCATATGTTGACTGTGCGCACAGTTTTTATTTCAGAGAAAGATGCTGAACATGACTCGCGAGCATCCTGGTGTCATCTTAAGTGCTCCCAATGAATAAATGTTTTGGGTTTCAGAGTTCCTCGACCTTGAGTGATCCAGCATAATTAGCACTGAAATTTTTGTTTTTATTTACTATATTGCTTTTTTATGCACTTTGAAGTGTGCACAGAATTCAGAGTCTCCTTTCATCGATGATATTATCTTGTATCGCGGTACACAATACCCACTCGGCACATTAGACTTGACTTGTGTTCTCCTTCTGCTTCGCAGAGCTTCCATCAGTACCGAACTCCTTAGGCTTCCACACAATTTCCAATGTCTATTATATTACTTTTGCAGGAACAAGCTAAATGCACGGTCAAACGTGAGCGTGTTCGTGCCAGTGGTGTCAGCTTCACTCGGCGGCCCGGTTATAGGACGCAACAAGATGAGGTAAGTTACTTGCGTATCATTCATCTATCCTTATTTATTGTTCTTTTCTTTCAATATACCAGAAGTTCAGAGGGCGAGGCTATAGTTATATTGTGTAGGCGATTGAGAATTGTCGAAGTCGTAGCATTCTGAACTATATCAGAATAGTGAATCACAATTTAAACAGCTCGAGAGTGAGACCAATTCAAAAATGCACGATCTCAGTATGATAATCCCAATTTCCGTGTGAAACCATTTATGTCCAGGTTTTTGTAAGTATGGTAAAGAAAGCGGTGAGTGAAATCAAATGCAGACACTGATGCTAACTATCTTTTCGTGAGATTCAGTTGTCAAATGGGCAAAGAAGTTTCCAATCAAAAGGAGTTCATAAAAACCGATTTAGTGCAAAGCAACAATTTTTAGCTATCAGTGAGGCAGAAGATGCTAAAGAATGCTTTCTTTGTGATGAATATTATTACATCGCGTTTCATCTAAACTCACTTGATCATTCATTACATAATGCGATTACTGGGTTAGGAATTGGTTTGGCGGCGCCAACGACGCGAGGTTGATCTCGTGCGCATAACACCACTACACGCGTGATTAAGTCACGGTTTCGGGGGCATTGCAGTTTATCCTACTCTGGGCATCTGGTTTGGTAGGCGTTGGAGAACATTCCCTCGGTAAGACGGAAAGCGGTAATGCAAAGATTACGAGTAGAATAGCCTTCATTCCAGAAAAAGTCAGGTTATCAAAAGCACCACACCGATCGAACACGCCGCTGAATACCGGCAGAGTGGAGTTGGAATAGGTATGAATGAGGTAACGGAAAGTATAACAAAGTTGGAATGGAAATGGTGTGATGCTTAAAAGAGTGGATAAATAAAGAAGAAGCAACAGTTTTTAAGGAAAGGCATCCTTATATACGTGCACATAGGCGTGGGAGAAATTGGTTATAAAGATCTATTTACATCGGATTTAAGAGTGCAGAACATATTTATGAAACAAGCCGTGTCTGTGGTTTGATCGGGGATAGCGCCCACCGATACATTGATCGTCTGCAATATACATGTTTCGATCCAAAGCGCGAAAATTGGTAACTAAGATGGTCAAGTGAATAGACGACATTACGGGCTGGATGCACATCGTAATCCGTTCCAGTTCCGGCAGCTTCCCTCATCGGTTTGAGGTGGTGACAGTACAAACGATCTATGCGTAATCTTGAGTTGGAGCAGAAAATAATAATTTATTTTTGTAAATTCAGTTTGCTGTCGTTTCAAACTTATTTTTCTATTGCCAAATAATGTACTCCTCATTCCTTTCACCCTCAGAAATGCATGCTTATGTGAATCAGTCACCCGCCGCGACGAAGTACGAGATATGCATAAATTTTGGCTACATTTCAAATTGTGGTTTCCCTTCTGCATACCTATTCAGCATTTTTCTTGAATTTTGCTCTGTTCTGAACCTGTGACTCGTGTGTTAGCGTTATTTTTGCATATCTGGCGCCACTCCTATCCTCTGTGCACACTGGACCTTGTCCACATCCCTAGCTCGTTTTTGGATTATACCTTATTTTTATCATTGTTGTTGTTATTGTCTGTCTTCGTCCGAAAGATGTTTGACACCTATCCCGGTTGCGCACTGACTAGGCAGTTGTAAAAGTGTACTGAACGAGACCTGCAATTTTTCATTTCGCTATCCCATTTTTCTGTTCGTCCTGAAAGTATTTTCTTTCACATGGACACTATCTTTACCATTCTCGCCCGTGACTTTCCTCTGTCGCATTCTTTTATCTGCTGTTATTTAGTATCGCTTTGAAGATACCTGATCGATCGCTTCATCTTTATCGACCCAATGCTTTTCATGTATGATGTTCCATCTACCTACGGATATAGTATATATATAAATATATATATTTGTGTAATTTGGTCATTCTGCCTTCCATTTCCATCCCGTGGCGGGATCGGGATATGAAACCCAAATAAATATGCCCTTCTAACGGCATCCGTCATTGTAACATGTAACAAAAGCATCATCAATGATTATTCCATTCCATCTAGTAGTATTGCACTCGAAAAGGTAGTCTGCATTGCGTGAACTCCTTAAGAGAAGCTTCCAGTTGGAAACTAATCTTCAAAGCAAATTACTTCGAAGGTGAAATTCGTTGCCAGAATTTGGTTTCATTCGAAAAATCACCCGTACTATTGGCTCAGTTTAAGCTTTATTCGGTTCAGTTGAGTGAACGGGAACGGTTCTGAAATTTTTTATCACGCAGCTAGTTCTTAGTTAACGAGACTGGGTGTGCGTTTGCGCAACCGTTACCTCGTATGCGGATGATATCTTCATCTTGATCGAAACGCAGCAATAGCGCGCAGGCACCAGTTTTACGTCCTGGATGCAGAACTCACAAGATGCCACGGAATCGTGGGAAAATGCTCTGGTTACCGCAAACCTACTTAGACTGGGCAGCACCCATTTTACCAGTTTTGTGTATGTGGGTGGTGGTGGCTCAGTGGTTTAGTCGCTGTCACCGGCGTGCTTTGGACCCTATGGTTTGAGCCTCGCCACCCGACTTTGGTGGTAGGCAGCTCTGCTATCGTCCGGTTCAATACCACGCCTAACCTATCGGGGCCTTATGTGGTTCGCCACTCCAAGTTCCGGGGCTTAGTTAACCGATTTCAACCACTGAACAGCAGGTCTTCGTAACTGGGGTTTACCCCGTCTGCTGTTCATCACACCTAGGTGTGCGATAAAAAAATCTGAAACTTGAGAGAAACCTGGTCCAAACCCTTGGGTACCGTGTAAGGAGAATTTGTTCAAGACACCGTCCACCGCAGGAACTGGAAAATATAATGCAAACACTGACTACGGTCGTGGAGAACGATTTGTTGTGAGGCGGTCTCTGAATGCACTGCTGAAAGCAGTTAAAAAAAGACCTCTTCATGAGACTTACTTTTAAAGGAGATTATAAGTGCAAGCTACCTAGACGCCGTTTGGAAAAGGCGATCGCTGGTGCTTTCCTTGCTGCAAAGCTACGTACTCAGTTCACAAGCTGACTTATGATCTCTATAAACTTAGAGATACATTACCTATCCTCTCATCTATAATCGTTTACTCATTTCGTTAATCATGTTCGGGAAGTTATGTAAGAAGAACGATCAGACAGTTATCTCAAAGAATTAAGAAACAAACAGTTATATATGTGTATATAACTGTATTGGCTCGAAGAAGAAGTTATCGAAAACAAGCTTTGTTCGTTACGGCTTCCTTAATGTCGCACTGCGTATTCATTGAATTGCGCAATCGCGAAGGGAAACTGGTTATCAGAGAGCTAAGTAGTTGTTTGCGCTTCAAAACCCGACTTGCAGAGGCCAAGACGACGATAAAATTCCAAACCAAAAGCGAAGCCTGGCGAATAACTTAGCTCAACCACTAAGCGAACTATTCCAACAAATGTTGAACAACAATGCTCCCACAAACATGGAAACAAGGGATAATTTCTCCGAAATACAAGGGCGGTTGTCGTAGCGACCCAGATAACTACCGCCCCGTTACTCTCCTCCCCGTATTATCCAAAGTCATGGAATCCATTGTTGCGGATAATGTGATGGGTCACTTGGATAAACACGTGTTATCCCCTGCTCAATATGGGTTTCGTCGCAGGCGGTAGAGTACCACTAATCTGCTTCTGGCCGGAGAAGAGTGAACAAAAGCGGCTGATCACGGTGATGCAGTGGATGTTGTGTACCTCGACTTCTCCAAAGCATTCGATCGAATGAACCACAAAATACTGCTGAGGAAACTACACACTTATGGATTTCGGGGACTTATACTGGGTTGGATAGAAGAATTTCGTCGACAATGCACTATGGCAGTTCGGGGTCACTTTCTGATCCCATCAGCATAGCACGAAGAGTTCCACGGATTCGTGCTGGGCCCTCAACTTTTCCTTGTTTTTATAAACGACCTAACAGACATTCTGGAGCCAGAAACATTTATGTTCATAGACGATTCAAAAGTATGGAGAACGGGGATAAAACCAGAGAACTCGCTAGAACTCCAAAGAACACTTAAGGCTGCCTATCAATGGTCGATCGAAAACGATGTGGAATTTACTGCATCAAAATGTACGGTCGTATTCCTTTGATACAAAACTCGGTTTCCGTATTTCCTGGGAGATCAACAACTTCCGTACGTCTCGAATGAGAAGAATCTCGGCGTCATTGTTCAAGGCTGTTCTTGAAACTGCTCCCGGGAGTCGTTTACCGCTGTTGATTTGCTAAAACGAGTATTCAACAAATTTGAACCTACGCTGTTCGCACGATTGTTATCAGCCTACATTCGACCCCACATTGAGTACGTCATTCAAACATGGAATTCATGGCTGCAACGCGATCGGAAGATTCTGGAACGTCCACAAAGAATGGCCACCAAAACGGTCAAGGGCCTGCATTCCAAGATTTATGTGGAAAGACTGGAATCACTGCAACTGTACTCCACACAGTATCGCTGCATTCGAGGGCACTTGATCTTGATTTGTCAAATAATGCAGGTCCCAGATCATCCATGTCGTTCACTCTTTGCCTTATTGACCAGCACTCACCTGAGGGGGCACTCATGCAAATTAGTACTCCAAAATTACCGACTAAAATGTCGGCGTCATGCATTCGCCCTCAGAGTGTGCATTACTTGGAATTCTCTACCACCACAAGTTGTTTCTGCGCCCACAATTGATCCATTCAAGCACAAACTGGATGAATCTCTGAAAAGGCTTAAATTTCAACATACGTAGAAGTGCACGAAACAAGGACAAATTGTGACATTCGTCTGTTTTGTATGAACTGTGAGCCGATTCATCTGTGCTAAACCCTATGGGATTAGAAAAGCAACCACTTGTAAGTATTTCCCATAATAAAACTTTGGCTTTGAAGTTTCATTTCAATGACTTGATCTCCGCAGACTGTTCTTATATTCTGAACAACTGGACACTTCACATTCAGCCGCACCGTGGAAACAGATTAACAAGCTTGATAATTGATTTCGAAAAATTCATCTTCAAAGTACATTATCTTGTTCGACGAAAATGCTTTCAGGGGACGTAAAAAATATCTGTTGTGAACAAAGATGAACGGGAAAATACTTTTGAAATTCCAAACGGCAGGTATCGTGTGGCTGGTGTCGCTGACTTTCCACTGTGGTTCTGGCTTATCATATTCAACTTGTTGACAGTTTCATCTAATGGGTTAAAGATAGGGTGGCAGTGGATGCAAACTTGCATGCCCGGGCATATTGTTGACCACATTCGCTCAGTCATGTATGGGTTCATTGTAGTCCCGTGTAGTAGTCTCCGTTGCTGCGAAACAGTCGCAAAATGAAGCATGAAATCGCACCAGCAACCGTAGGCTGGAAGCTCCCGTCACCGAGACGCAGGAAAAGATCGCAGAAGTAACGGTACTTTTAATGAGGGAAATCAATGGATATAAAATATAAACATTGGTCAAAAGGATACCACCTAATCGCCGTTGTTGTTCTTCGATTCACGGCTTCTGTGTGAACGGTATGGTAACTGATTGGTCGATACTGTTAGCCAAATGTCCAGAAACTGGAACGCGTAGCCGCCTGACCGGAGTCACTTCGGAGGATTGACCAACCACATCTCACAATTAATGGGAATATTTTTTAAGAAAATTGTTGAAACGATACCAATTTAATCATGAATGACTTTCATAGTGCAGTATTCCACCAGTTGAAATACATTCCACAACATCAGCAGTTCCTTTAAGTGAAGGAAGTGATCGAACACAAGATTCATCCACTGGATCGTTTTCACCGTGTAGATGAATGTGACGTGTCAGTTCTCAGAATGTGGTCGGGCCGTCAAACTGAGACGTATAATAGAAAACAAACAAGCTCAGCTGGAATGTGGTCCACGACACGGCATTAAGATCACCCATTGCTAGCTTTACATTGCACCCGTAATGCCATCGGTCGGCGACCATTTTCATAGTACTATTTTTAATCGATGGCCTGTACAGTCTGGCTGAGTGCTAATCAGCAAACAAATTAGTACCAAAACCAAAACCATGAGCGATGGCTGAAAGCTCATGAACAAATGATAAATTACCACGGTTAACACCGATTATTTTCTTGAAAAAGTATTAATTTAAATCTAAGAAGCTCTTTGGAGTGGGGAGAGTTGTGGTGAGTCAACTGTAATGATCGTAGTAGTAGTAGTAGTAGAAACTCGGAACACAAACCACGCAATAGGAATCACAGGACACGAATCAAGGATCAGCTATCACGGACTGGACCGCAATGGCACTAGCACGCAATGTCCCACGTAACTGAGACGCAAGGAAAAGACCACAGGATTGGCATTTCGTAGTTCGTTTATTGGAAGAAATGAGGGCGGTTAAATAATATGTACAAAATAAGATCATTGGTTATCCAGGCTTACACCAATCGCATTACATAATTCTGCTTCTGTCTGGACTGCACTTTCTCGGATTGGCTGGCACGATCTGCCTGAAGCAGTCAAGGAATGGCCTTATCCACCTCGAGAAGTGGATATTCATCAACCACATAACCACAGTGTACCGACAAAAAGTGAAAAAATATAATACAGCAATTACAGGACTTGAAAAAGGACAGCAACATCAGAAACCAATGGCATACCCGGGTGTTTATGATTGGTTTAATTTTGCGCAGATTTCCTGCAACGAGTTCATAGTTTGTTAGAAATCTGGCGGGATAAGGGACAATAAACCGCCTGTAAGGTAATGTGTCACCACATACTGTACCAGATGTTCCCGTGGTATGGAACTACAGACTGATAAAAATTTGAGAGATCGGGAAATGAGTTTGAGGTCCTTTCTAAAAATAACAGGGGACCCATAAAGCCAGTGGGGCAAAATGCACGCAAAAACAAAACGCCTTGTGAGATGGTTGGGGATGGAAAGTGATTTTAAACGTAACAAAACGCGAGCCTCCTGACCTTCGGAAAAACGTCATAACGTGGTCAGACCAGGTGAGGTTACGCTTGAAAATAACACCCAGGTATATGATAGACGGTTTTCGCTCCATCTGATCACTGAGGCGGGCTGGCGTTTGATAATTCATCGTACTTTTGCCCTTTCAAAAAAGAAAAAGTTACGTCATTACATTCTGGGGGGTTCGTGCGGAGGTTCGTTTGTTGAGACCACTCAACTATTTCCGATACGTCCTCTTGTAGAGTGGTTTGAAATGATGAGTTGGGGTAGGACAGTCCGAATATTATATTGTCTTCATACTTAACGAGAAGAGAAGAATTGCGCATAGGTATAGAGGAAATGAGCAGTGAGACGTACGCGCGTCATTGACATCACCTTTGAAATTTGATTGATCGCAGTTGTCCAAAAATTGTAACGCGCCGCTCCAGGGTAGGCGTCATCTCATAGGCCTGGATCACCACATCAAACTTCGCAGATGACGCCAACCAAGAGCCTACGCATTACAATTTCTGGACAACGAACCACAGGCCAATCGTGTCGACCAATCAGAAGTCTTTCGGGACAGACAGAAGTTGTATGACGTCAAAGTATGCGATTGGTGAATACCTGGATAATCAATAAACTTCCTTTGTACATGTTATTCAATCTCACTGATTTCTTCTCCTTCTACCTTCCAGATATTACTCCCTCGTGAAGAGTCGGAAGAAGCTTTGCACTCGCAGACGAATCGGTCTACAGACGGAAC
>UZAN01043993.1:20545-33014 GCA_900618425.1 Echinostoma caproni
ATATATAGGATTTTCTCATTTACGGAGAGCTTTACTTGCGAGCACTTTTCAAATCATTCTGAATTCCGTTATAATTTATATCGATATGCCAAAATGAATAATGTTAAGGTTGATCGATTTTCCTCTCTTCTCAAACCTTACCATTCTCAGAAACACGATGCGTTCCTGGGTGCATGCTTTGAATCGTCTGAATCCGTCTATCGGGCCTAAGACCAATAATCAACTCGTCCAACAGTGCATCAACGCTCCTCATGGGCTATAAGAGCTGTCATGAGATGTAGCTGGGCCTCGGGAATGTTGTGCTACCACGGAAAGTGGCGCTTCCTATATTGAATACGGCTAAAGTTACTCATATCAAGGTTATCAGAGAGAGGTGTCCTATTTCTACTTGACGAGGATGTAGAGTAAGCATTTTTATTACTCAAATTTGTTGGTACATGTGTTTTACGCGACTGATTTTAATATTTTCAATTTCGTCCTTATGTGAAAGTGAAGGAGTCGACCCTAAGTTTCAAGGCCCTTAGCTTGTTATCCAGGGCCAGCAGTGTTCAGCGCGTCTCTCTTGTTAATTCGGGTATCAACTTATACCTTAAAGCCTGTGATGCGTTTCTATAATACCGTCGTTTAGCGTAGAACATTTTGGTGCGCAACGAACTTGTTTTACAAACTCTGTCCACCAGTAGCACCAGATCACGGTCGAATGTTCCTCTATTTCGAATAACTGCTTGCATGGATAGCATTATTCTCTCTCTGCTAGTAAACCCTTTCACCCGCTTTTGATAAAGTGATTTGTAACACATTGCAGGTGAAATTATGAATATAAGTTCTGTAGGCGTAAATCCAAAATTTCAGCTTGAAGTGTACAAATTGGTTAGAGGAATAAAACAGATATAAATCCCAAATTTTTTTACAAAGTCTCCGGAAACCTGTTCAATTTCAACTGGAATACGTCCTGATCAGGGTAACGTAGAGTGACGATATATGTTTATTTGAGAGGGAACACCAGAGTGTTGGGATGTATTTGACGGATGGGAACGATAGGAAGTTAAATTTGTGTGCAGTGAATGTGTGGGTTTGATAGGAATCTTCTGTGCAAGCGTTTCGCATGCACTCAAATGATGTTCGTCCAGGTTAGTTACCAAGTTCTCCAACGGGATTGAATGGAAGCGGCTAACGATGTTGAAGCAATTAAGAATATTTATTTTATGGGATTGGAAAAGATTACGGGTGAACAATAAAGTATAACGGAGAAACACACTGGTACACGAAGTTTGATATTATCGATCATTCAGTATGAAACTAACGAAGTTCAAGAGCACAGAAAGAAAATCATCGAAGTTTACTGACGATATAGTAAATGAGAGGTTCAAAGAACATAAGTATCGACAAAAAACACCAGGTATTTTGTATTGTATTGTAGCGTATTATGTATAACTTTTGCAAGCACTGGAACTCACATTTCAGGCATTTAATACAGCCTATCGGATAAATCGGTTCAGAGCCAATCGATACCGATTCAGATGGGAAGGAAGATGATGATAATGTAAAGAGACATTCGAAACATTTAGAGTAATTAAGAGAGAGGCCAGATGCGATGGCAAATTCCTGAATATTTTCTAATTTGTCAGAAAACTGCGAAAGACCAGAGTAATCGGAGATGGCCTCGTATAAAACCACATTGTCAGTATATTTGAAGAGAGAAGTAGAGGTGTTACCAGAAAAGTCGCTAATATAGGTAGAAAATAAGTCTGGGGAAATTACTGCACCTTAGAGTACCTCAGAATTGTTCACCAATGAACTGAAATTCCGCCGACCTAGCCTGGTACATTGGGTTCTCCCGGAGCAGTAATCGGCAAGCCAAGCTAATAATTCCCTGGGCAAAGGAAGGTCTCCAGTTTAAGACGAAAAAGGGAACGCGGAATAGAATCAAAATCAGACCAGTTGTCCAGAAACACGCAACAAACAGATTTCGCAGAGTCATTCAAGGATTTGGTAATTTTATGTACAAATGAGGAAACTGCATCTGTTTGGTTTGTAGGGCAACTGAAGGGGATCATGTGGGACACTAAACGAGGACTGAATGAATGAATGTGTGTAAGGACACCACGTTCTGCTAGGTCAAGACCAACAGAAGTTAAAGCGACAGGACGGAAGAATTTGGTCAGAATGGTTAAAGTATACGATTTGAGAATGGGAACAATTGTAATCGGATTCCAACAGTCTGATATGGAACAGGTTTTCCGGGAATTGTTGAAAAATATCACTCTGAGAGAATAAGCCACATATCTCAGAAGGGGAAATGGAAGACCATCGGGAACAACAATGTAAGGTGCTCAAAAGCTCAAAAGTTTCTTCTTTTGACGGGGCCTCTACTTGAATGGCATTATCCAGAACAAATGGTGTGATGGCAACACTTGATGGGAGGATAAATGCTGAGTTAACACCGTTCAAATTTGTAATACAATCCGGAGTTTTGTATTTGGTCCCGTACACCAATTTGATATCTTGCCAAATTTGCTTACTTTTATTACATTACAGAAGCTGCGAGGTCTACGACACAGAGAAGTGTTTGACTTCAACTTTCTTCAGGCGGGTGTAATACTTGCAAACTGCTGAGTATCTAGATTTTTACAATCATTCTTTCTGTCTTGTGAATGATTTCAACAGGGGAGACGCTATTCAGCTGCTACAGACAGAGTTTCAAAAGGGCATCATAGGTTAAAAATGTATTTCAGTGTTTTAATAAATAAGTGTACTGCATTATGTAAAGAGGAATGGAAAGAAAACCACGTAGGAATGAAAATAATGGAACACAGAAGAAGAAGGTGTTTCTGGAGTGAACAGTCTGCGAACGCAAACAGTGATATGGTTGGTTCATGTGAGCGTATTTTGAATAGGACGGGAGAAGACTATGGATCTAATGAGAATCATGAAGTGATCACTAATTGGGGAAAATGACCTGGGTGATTAGTAATTACATTGTTTAATAATGAATATCCTCTTATGGGGACAATACAAATATCAGTTAGGTCAAAAGAGGTTATTGGATGATTAGATGCTTGACTGAAGTCACAGTCAACAATGGGAGACTTTCGTCTATCAGGGGCATCAAAGACGGTCTGAATACATGGAAGAAGAATGAAATGCGAGAATGGGTACAAACTGGAGCTATGTGTAAACTGTAATGATTGTGCTTCTTCATCGAGGAAATCTAGAGGAACGTCGAACAGCTAAACGTTGGATACTACCGGCGGAATAATAAAAAATGACTTCAGGCTTACTACTCTAAGAAGAGTTAATGTATGCGATCACTCCACCTCGTGTTTTCATCTCACAGTGCTTTTTGTTCCTACGGAAGCATTTAAAACCATTGATTCCAATTAATGAGGCTTCAATAGTTTGGTCAAGCCACGATTCTTGAGTGAAAACCACACACAAGTGTTGCGGTGGATGCGTGAATCGAGGATGCGCGTTAGATCCGTCATCTTTGAGAAGAGCGATTCAGTGTTTGTGGCGATCAATCATTTTCAATGGGAGTGTGTACTACTAAGCGCTGCTTGCCAGCCACCGAGCTTTTTCATTTGAGTAAGAATCCGAAAATGAACTAACGGTGATGTAAAAGACACAATATTGAATAAATCATGCTTAAAACTGATTAACTGTGGCAGCGAGTAAACCTTTCGAGCGGTCATTACGTACTATTATTACTAAATCCATGTCAACCCCCTCCCCCTCTCTCATTATAGGCTGCTTCCCGCACGTACCGTCGCATACAGAAACAACAGCCTCCCTTTTCTTGCTCGCTTTCTAGTAAATCCGGTACCTATTATTACGGGTTTGGTTGAACATCTCATGAGTAAGTTTATTTATTCATTTTTTTATCCGTCACTATCGTCTTCCTACGTTCAGTTTTCTGTCGTTTTTTATTTTTTAAATTAATCTATTCACACTCGGAGGCCATTTGCCTCCGCTCCACTGTATTGTCGTGAAACATTGCTGAAAATTCACCCTACGGGTGCATAAAGCTTACTTTGAATTGACTTTACTTGACTCGTATTCACCACAAACCAAAATAATTCCTAGAGGGAAGAATCTATTATACTCTGTCTCCACTTATCCGTGATCATTGTGCTACTAAAGTCATCCGTCATTTTCCATTGTACTGTATTTGACGAAAAAAATTAAAATCCCCCAGCTTGACTACAGACGAAGCTCTTGGCTTTGTGCTTTTGGATGGACGGAACTAATCTCTGGCTACCCAGAATGTTTCTTCACAGATGAGTCTGTTTTCAGTGAACATGGGCATTTATCACTGTCCTCATTTTTGAGCAGTTTTTCAAACGCACGAAATCTGTGCTGATCTCTTGTTAACTAACTGTGACATGGTCTTTTTGTAGGTTCTCAGAAAAATAGAACGGACTCGCTTTTACACATACGGTAGCAACAGTTGGATCAGTTATGATAAATCGAGTAAATGCCTTTTTATTTGAACTGCTCGGCAGAAGGCCGAGTATTTCAACTATCAAGAAGTCAATTTGGCAAAAAAGTTTGTTTTCGGTGCATCATTTTTTACTCAAATACAGCACTCTTTTATAGGTTACAAAATGACATAACTCAAGGACCTTTAAAAGAGTAAATGGTGCCCCGAAAATGAACTTGTTTGCCAAATTGACTGATTGGTGCAGCATTTCAAATATGCTCTTGTGATTTCGAGGTTCCTCAGTAAATGTATAAGGGGCCAGGATTTATCAGATTGAATTGCGTGTATCCTACCGGGGTGTTATTCGGCTCGTCGGTTTTACCGAGGAGATCTTGCACTTCATGCGATTGCTGCACAGACTTGCACGACCAAACCTGGCAGACTGTTTGGTCTCGGAAAAACAAAGCACGTCGGGACAGTGGTGACGATTAGACTGAGCAAAATGATGCGCTATGATCTGTCGGGTTGACCTTGTGCGGACGATTTTGGCTCAGAATATGGTCCCAGTTTAGTGATGCATGCTCGCCCCCGGTAACCGGATGACTTGGGCCATACTACTACTACTACCAATATTTTGACAATTGGAGATGTTCCGACTTGGTCATGAGAACGGCAGAATCAGGTTTATGTACAAGTGAGTCAACAAAGAGAGAAGGCAGTCTATTTTCGGACAAAGGGCTTGGCACACCAAGTCTAGTTTACCGGTTGACTGAGGACAGACAGTTGGGGTAACTGACCGGTATATGTTTGTGGTTAGGGTTGTATTGATGTTGTATTGGTTGTTGGTATTGTTGGCAGTGTTGGTGAACTGACGGAGCGGGGTCCGTTCGACACGGGGTCACCTCCAGTGCGCTGTGAAGCTAACTATCGGATGAACTTGAGTGATCGCGTGCATGTACGCATTATAGTTGGAAAACCACAGGGTCAATTACATCGAATGGGCTGCGCGACGCGGTCAGTGTGTGCGTGTGCGTGGTTCGTGTCAAAGACAGAAACATAGATCACGATATTTAGATCGTTATCCGAACAATTTTGTTGGAACAAGAGCGATCAATATGCTTCGTAATAACCATTTACGATGGAGCTGTGAGCAGGACATCGTGAAAACGGGCTGCGCAAACAAAAAAGACAGCAATTAATTAATCGTGTTCTTGTTTAGCCCATACTATTTCTTATGGGGTGAACAAGAATGCGTTTAATTAACGTGCCCCTGGGTTCAGGAAGTTGCCCAGTATCATTATAGCACGTTGGTTGTAGTATCGTCTCCCAACCAACAGGTTGGCGGTTTCAATCCTTGTGGAGATACCAAAACATGCATAACTGAATAGCTTCATCAAGAATGAAACATCGCCACTGTGTGACGGAGTAACACATTCGCACTCCAGCGTGCATCTTATTGTTTCATATTGTCATCAAAAATATAGTTGAATGTTTTGTAGTCTGAAACGTTTCAAGAGGCAAATTGAAAAAAAGATGTTACAAATCCTGTTTAAGGAAATGAACCTCGAAAAGTGAAAACTCATGTATAGTTTTCTTCCTACTCAAACAACCCGGGTCCGAACGGGTGGTGATGAGAATTTTGTATTATTTAACCCATTCATGTTAACATAAGGTGTAGATTGCGTTCATAGGTTTTGGATCGTCCCGAGAAACAATCAACATATAACGAATGAGTGGATTTGACAAAATTTTTCGCAATTCGGTGGAAATTGTACGAGTTATTAGTTGAGGACACTGAAACGAGCCCGTGGACAAACAACGAGGCACTTCTGTCATGAAAACTTTTCAGATTAGGCTAGAGAACGTTGGGAGTAAAACAGCCCGTCGGACGAATTTATACAGAAGTGACTCTAACTGTTGCAATCAAGGGTGTCTCAGCAAAGTTTGTCCTCATTCACAAAGGTCTGGAATAACTTTTATTCCGGATGAAAGAGTGAGACTGGAAACGCTGAGTAGATGGGTCTGAGGAGAATGAAAAATAGCTCAAATACACAATCTTATAGATTCGGTGAGTGATCGGGTACGCATGAAGAGTAGTTGGTATCTATGACCCGAAGGTCAGTAAATTCAAATATAAAACCTGATCAGTAACTGCATTGTTCCCAACGACANCGACAAAAAATAAGAGGGCAAAGAATGCACTCTGGAGGATTTTGAAATCCGTTGGCAGCGAACCGGATAACTTTTGAGAGGGAGAGCCAAGCAGAGTAGAATCCTTGTGCTGTGTTATTAACAACAGTATTCAGATGTGGTGGTGGTGGAAGAGGTGATGAAGTAACTGCTATTTTTGAGGATTCAGAAAGAGGCAGGGATCGAGGAAATCGGGTTGACCGTAGTGTCCCCATAAACTAGTAATTTTCATAGGTTCCCTGGCGTTTTTCAAGAAAATGGAGTTAAATAAACAAAACAGTGCGTGGAATGAGTGAATTGGATAAAAAATGATTTTGAGACCTTGAGGCTTTAGAATAGTGGAGGTGATAAAAACAGCATTAAAATGTTTGAAAGTAATGAGGCACCAAGTACTTTCGACATGAGACTGGTGTTCACCGATTGTATGACGGTGTGTATTGGTCCTGATAAAACACTTACCGAAATGGAGGTATCCATGGTAAATCACATTTCAGCAACCGTCAATGGCGATGCAGATGTACAACCAACGGAACCAACTGACAGTATCCAGCAAAGCAGATCTGGATATATCGCCAAAGAGTTATCTTATTGCATGTTCCTAGAATTTGAGGCAAAAGGGAAACGCGTACATGGTTTATCTCTCCCCTCCCTCTCCTCGGGGACTGAAGCGATGTGTATCCGCGAGAGTTGCATAAAATTACCTCGTTCGCTGGACTGCACAACATCATACAAGTTTTGCTCAAAACCCCAGTAACCTAACCCATTGATCGAGATCGTATTTTGCCAGATCCATGCATCTATCAACGAGCAATTGGGCGAAGTAAAGTGTTGGCCTAGTTTTGAGCAACTTTCAGTGAAATGATAACAGTTTAGAGACAGAAGGGTACCTCTATAGAATTTAAAGTAGGTAGGTTTCCCGTACGGAGTCCACAAACGGTAGCTGATATCTGACAAGCACACAAAAAAAGCTAGAAAATGTAGTGCGGCAGTGTTCAGTCGAATCATTCATCAGACTCCATCGGAAAAAATCGAAGCTCATACAGCAAAATGTCAATGTTAAAATAATTCCACATAAAATTTACGGCAATGAGGCATCTTTTCGTCTTCAAAACGCACCAGACTACTGTGCACGCAACAGTAAATACGCTTCATTTTCTATGCACACGACGAAAATCGTCATTTTCATTAGCCCGAATTCACTGAGAATCGACCCCTGTAGGTTAGATTTTGATGTTAGATGAATTAGCTTCCCTTCTCATTATTCAGCTAACCTGAGTTTATAGGCGAAATGTGAGCTTAGTTTTTTCTACCATATTGGCCGCTTAAAATCGACAACAATTATTATGTACTATGTACTATACAGGAGGAGATGTTTGACATCAATAAATAGTGTGTAGATCACCGGCTCGGATGCTAAAATTTGCTCACATTTAATGCGGGACTAGTGATTTTCATTGCACCCTGTCTCTCTCTCTCTCCTTCCTCATAGGACTGATATGTGATTATTAATTTTCTTACTGATGAGCAAGAATAAAAACAGACAGATTTTCCATCTTTATCAGTGATGAGAGAAGTCCCGTTGTCTGGTTGCGGTTATTTAGAGCTGAGTGTAGTATAAAGATCGGGAGAGAGAGAGAGAGAGAGAGAGAGAGAACGAGAGAGTCACAACAACACCGTTTGACAACACAGCTCATTCCGTTGAACCCAGTGCACCGAAGTAACGTTGAGTTCTGTCTAGACAGGCTGCTGACACGATCCCGGCATCACGTTGGGCACACTCAGCACGCAGTTCGTTTCGTTATCTCGGCGTAGCGGGTGAGCATGTGTGTGTGTGTGTGTGTGTGTGTGCGCGCGCGCGCTCGGAGCAGGGTGGGGCAGGGCAGGGGAGGGGAGCAAAATGTTCAGTATTTTATCGTTTGCTTGGCTGTATCCGGAACGCGCTACACTTATCTTACTATGCTCACTCACCTGTTTATTAAGCTGGGAGGTTAGAACATCTTTATTTAAGTGTCATCTATCACCCCGTGTGCTTAATAAGCGTACTCGTGATACGCTCTTATTTGCCAAGCCTGATTCATCAAACCATCTGTCCCCCGTCCCGTTCGCCCGACCAGTCAACGACACCGGTCAGTCATTTGACAACTTAGCGGATGCCAATAATCTTCACCTAATCTGATCCACCAAATTGGCTGTCGACATCATTTTTTATCCGATCTTAAAAAACAAGAACTCATATGGTCAATAAATCGTCTTGAGCCTTCCTAGTCTAGACAAATCTATCGTATTAACAACATCCCTCGTCCGTACCCGTCCAGTCACATGCTAATGACAGTACTCACCACCGTTAACCACAAGTCTTCTGGTCCACCCGCTCTCCCTAGCTAGCTAGCTAGCTAACTAGCTTGAACCGACTTAAATGCACAAATCCGTCTATTTGAACGAGAGGATAATTTACTTGAACAGAACCTTCAAGTAAAAATAAGGTCCGACGCAGAACCGTGAACAAACTTTGATACCGGTCAAATTTTACGCAGACTAGAATGGACACTTAGCTAAGTGGCGATTACTTTAGTCGCCCGTAAGCATACCGTACGGTACCGCGTGTTCGCGAAAGGGTTGATGATTCGTTCATCCGTGTGGTATTTTTTCCAGCTCCATAAATGTTCAAATTAGGATATGCTTGAATGACCGATAACTGCAATGGCTATTGTAAGCACAGGTTGATGGTTGTTGGTTCCAACTACCTACTGTTATCTGTCTCAGAGAATTTGATCGAAAATCATTTGTTTGCCATACCGTTCCACAATCGACAGAACAGAAACCCTGTCGCATAAAACATTATAGCAATCACACCTGAAGTACTTAGTGACTGTATACCGAACGTAAACTCTGACCGGTAACTATAGCACAATATGCGACCAGCGGTGAACCTACTTTAACGTAATTACTAACAGATGGACACGCATTGATAGAGATTATCATGTGCCAGCATGCGAAGTTTTTAATTCAACCAAGATACACTTTAGAACAAGCTGCATAAGATTAGCCCAGGATGGTCCAGTGTTGTAGACCACGGTACTAAATATCCTTTGTGATGAAACACAAATTCAAATGAATCTTACATAACTTGAATGAAATAACTGTTAAGGAGTTCCAACACTATTCAGTCCTGGGTGACACATTGACTTTACAAGAGAAAATATATGAAATGTACCTTCATCGTACTAGCAGTAATAATAATAATAATACAAGAATAGCACGAACTGTGTAAGAGCCCCCACAAAGGGTAATATGATTGTGTCGGGGTTTCGCTACGGCTACTATCCGTAAATGTACTATTTTCTGGCACATGTACCCTAATGTAAGCCATAAGTTTCATGGACATCGAACTTTATCGGGAGCATTTCAGTTACAACTTGACGTGTGCTTCTGCCACGAAGGCAACAGAAATGGTATGCACTTTTAAAAGAATCATATTATATGAAAATTGACTGATTATTTATGAGGACAGTTGTTGGTGACCTGCCTGTGAGATTCCTAGTTCGGCCCACGCTTCAACCCCTGGATGTGGAGGATATTTAATAAAGTAACTTATTAGACTTAACAATATGTGCTGCAGCAGTTGAACAATTGCTTGTATCACGTTCATTGGGAAGATACCAGTGAAGCCATGAATGTAGCCGGGAATAGAATTAATTTTTTTTCTGTCGAACAATGAATACAATTGTAGTGCTAGTTATCGGGTATTTCACTCCCTGAGTTGATTAATTTTTTGTTTTCCCGTTCTGTATCGCTGACTGCAATAGGGTGTTTCCATACTGGATACTACCCTCGATGAGCAGCGCGCAACCTCGGCAAGACGAGAAGCAACCATCAAATTGTTGACAATATTACGGCGAACTCTGACAGAGAACACATTCTCTAACTTGAAAGTCGTCCCTCACTCCACCCCGAGAACGCTCATTGTTCTTCCCATTGTGCCTATCCCCTTTCATCTAAGCGGAATGACCTTGGAGCGCGGCAGGATTGAGCTCCAAGGATCGGATCGGTTGCAGTTACCTAGCCATACTATCTGATCCGAACATGGCCGGAAGGAAAACTGTGCGGTAATTTGTGTTGTTTTTTTACTCCATTTACCCGCCCGCCTTGGGGCTATTTGCAACTGGTTAGCTATTCAGTACGGGTCGAGTGAAAGTGAAGAACAATAGGTGCAACAGACTGCCGCCCACAAGTGACGATGAGGAGATGGGTGGAGCTTGACCTCAATTGCGTGACCATATGGGTGAGAGTGATGAGTCCGGGGAGCGTTGTAGCGGACTACCCACATGCCAAATATTGATACCCGAGTTTCGGTTTGCTGATGGGAGCACGAGGCATGTAAAATCGGAGCAACACAGTTTGGCAAACTAGAATATTCTTCGCCTGTATCTCTCTCACTGTATGATTTATGTTTAATTTTAGTTGATACGGGTAATGCGTTTAGCACGGATTAGTCGCTGAAAGGTTATATATCGTCCATTGTTACTTTATTTACTTTGAAATAGGTCATCGAATGAATGAGGAATAGAATGGAATTGCTTTCTATGCAGCTAGATTGAGCGCAGGGTATGGTAGGCGATACACAGTTGGTTCAATCTCTCTGCCTATGAAAAATCATATACATCTCTCTATCGACCCAAGTCTTCTGAACACCTGATCAACAAGCAGCTAATTAGAAATCTTTTCTATATATGATACAGTCCCTCAGTACAGTCTTGTTGCCTTTCGTCGCATGCTCTTGTTTAGACAAACAATCAGATGCAAACCGAGTCGAGCAGCATTTTTGATGTGAAGTCGCTGAAATTCAATCACCGGAAGATGCAGAACGGAGAACAAAATATTTTGTGACTATACAGCACAGTGTACTTGCTTCAAGTCTGTTTGCGTGTTGTCATCAGTTTTGGGCCATATGACTCCAAATGTGTCACACACCCTTTTCCGACCTATCAATATATTAGTTACCGATTCTGGACTATTTTTTCAAGTAAATCAATAGGTGATTACAGTTGCATTGATAGTCATGTACACGGGCAAACACATGCATATACACATTCATGTATATATTATGGGATTGCATAGAACCAAGTTAAAGCAAATTGGACTGATTTTCTCAGAAATGGTGGCTTCAACATTCGCTATGAAATGCTCCTTTCCCCGGTATAGTGGTTTTCTGTGACGGGATAACTGGAACAACAGAAGCATGCAAAGCAACTCTGTATTTTTGTACCAATCCATGAAGGAAATCTTACGCACAATAAGAATGAAGACCACACTCTTCCTCACTTGAATTTTCCATTGGCATACACCGTTCAACAATAATTATTTTGAGACAAGATGGGCTCACTGGAATTTGAATCTGGGTAGAACAGTTTATCAATCTAAGGCGCTGATCATTTGGGTTGTTCCGACTGGCATTCGAAGNAAGGATTAGCCCCACTTGGTCCGTGCCTAATGCACTATGCGTCTGTTACTGTCGTCGAATGTACCGAAATTCATCAGACAACAATTAACTCCTAAACATTTTACGTTAAAAAGTCCTTACTCTGTAGTTGCGGATATCCTAATCACTACTGGTGGGGCAAGACTGAGAAGAGCACGGAAAAAGAACATTAGCTGTCCGGTGGATATGAGCCCTGTCATATGGCTCACATATGATGCAAATAGTTGATAACCAACCAGAAGAGTTTAGTTAACAACCCCGCATGTTCGAATACCCATGGTTTCAGTTATTATATAATGTTTAACAGGAATCGAACAATTGCACAGTGTTTAAAGTACTTTTCAGTGGTGATAAAAACGAAGACTACCATATATATATAT
>UZAN01043994.1:9138-34179 GCA_900618425.1 Echinostoma caproni
TATATATATATATATATATATATATATATATATATATATAGCAGATTCGTGTATTGGAAAGCCATTTCAATGTGAATAGTTTCATTTTTAAAACGAAGTTTTAAAATTTTGTTTTAAGAACTCTTCTTTTCATAATCAATTTTGAGTCACGCATCAAATAAAAAACAAACAGAATTATACAGAACTTTACAGTGTATCAGCTTAGTGCGAAAGGCTTCCGCTTTCCCTCAGTTGTTCTCAAAGTGCATCAAGACAACAATATTTTCGTGATTGTACAGGTTATAGAAAACAACAACCGCACTAACGCAGCCCTGTTTTTTATGATGCCACAATTAGAGCGATACCTGTGGTTATATTCAATGGAAAACATACAGTTCAAATTGTTTTATTGCTACGGCGGTCGCCGTGTGATTCGGCGAGAGATTTCTCAGACTCCATCGTTGAGAGCCACACATTATTTTGGTCATTTACTCATTACCGGAACAGCCTATCCCATTGTTGATCAACAATGCACAGGAAGTGGATGTTCCTGTTTTGTTATTTATTGTCCGGGACAATGAGAACCCGGAAGGCTTTGGGGTTTGACAGTGATATTTGACTAACTCAGTTGCTCTGAGTGTTTCTGAATAAAAGACGACAGTCCGTTAGTACATCGTTCTCAGTACGTGGGAGAATTTAATACATGCTGCAAAAGTTTAAACAATAGTGGAAATTCTTCTTTTCTTCAGATGTACTTCATTGACGTTTGCGTTAACTCGGAACGTAGGTTGAATTCGTATTTCGCACCCGTACCGTCAGTTAACCGTGACACAATTCCATTGCTCATTTTCAACTAGACCGAACCTCATGAACATAGCTGACCGTGTGTGTGTATGTGAGTGTGAGAGAGAGAGCGATAACTGAGCATTTATTGTGAAAATGCGGTGTTTGGGCGTGTGAGGGTCGTAAAACGAAGGTACTAAAGAAAGCAAAGTTCGTAATTTAGTGCTACAGACGGAAGATATGATGGACACGCCAAACCAAACATATGATTTGTTCAACCAATGCGTTCGACCTAATAAAACCCGACAACAAGGCTGAAAGTCTTGCATCATTATGTCGGTGAATGCAAGTATCATGAACAGTGATTCATTCACAGCCAATCAGATGAGACAATTGTTTTGAAATGTGTACAGGGAAATCGATGGTATTGCTATGAGCAGCTCGCTAGGCCCAGGCCTGGAAGACTTGTTCATGGCTCATCTGGAACAAAAAGGAACTAATATTCTGGAGCGTGCTATTCTGTAGAAAAGATGCGTTCATGACACCCTGGTTATAAAAGAAAGCTTGGAAGAAGCTACGATAATTATTGATGAATTCAACATGCTACATACATACTACGCAGCCGACCTAAAAATCGTCTACTGGACAACCAGGATAGCTATACCCCCGGCGAAAGAACGTTTGCCTCTGTACGCCAACTCCAATCTTATGTACCAATTCCGATGTGGTTGCGGAGCAACTATGTGGGCAGAACAGAGCGACAATTACGCAATCGAGTGGTGGAACATATTCCAAATTAGGTCCAAAATCAGCTGACCCGATTGAGGTCCGCGGTATAGAAACGATGGTCGAAACTATAAGACCCCGTCCTCAGCCATTGCTGGATATCTGCTGATAACGCAGCGCCAGATCGACCGAAGCACAGCGTTTTGAATTGTCTACAAGTCACGAGTCGCAAGATTACTAAGGTTTGCTGAATCGATTGCGATTAATCGATGTCAGCAAAAAGAAATTTATGTTAATCTCTCCCTACTCTGATGATATGGTCCTTTTACCCTTTCCTGTTTTATGTTTTGTCTGGTTTTTTAATGCATTTTGCTCTACTTTGTTGCCACGCCAAAGCCCTACATAAACGTTGTATTTTCTACAGTATGCATGCAGCGAAATCGTCCTGGACATAAATCGTGCAGTATAGCAATATTGTCTTTTCTTTTGAATTCAAACATGATTACTCACAGATGTTTTATCAAAGGGCCATATGAATAATTCAAAGTTCGACGCACACATAAGTTGGGATGGAAGAGAATTCCACACCGCACACACTAACTGTAAATGAGTGATGCCGGAAATCTAGGTGACTGTACTGCTTCTTCAACTTCAATAGAGGTCCCCAGAGATGAGTGTTTTGAGATAAAGTCAACATGGAACGATAAGAGTCGGGTCGATGCAGAATATGGTATGCCAAGATTAGGTCCCCATGAAGTATACGGCACTGAAAAGAGTAAAGCTCCGATAGTTTCAGTCATCCAGAGTAGGTCTTTCTGTGAAAACTCTTTACCATTTGCGGACGCTATAGAGACTTGCTTTTGCTGTTCAACCAAATATTCCACACTTGGACGGCGTATTTCGTGATTGACCATCGATGGGCTGCATTTGTCATTTTTCGTAGTACCAAGCAATTCTCTGCATGTTTTACTCTTCTCCGGGTTTAAGCTTTGACCAAATTCATGTGATAGGTCATTTATATTGCTAAGGAATGATGAGAACTCAGCCCGAAGCTCGGTAAAACTCCTCAGTTAGTGACGATAAGTTCAGAAAATGGATCTCAAGGACGAACTGAAACGGTCGGAGACGCTCCCAGATCGAGTTGATAATCAAAATTATTACTCCAAAATTGTAGCGTTTCGCAGTGGAATTAGGGTGGCTTACTCGATCAAGTGCTTTGGAGAAATCCAAATAAAAGACGTCCAATGGTTTACCCGCAACGACTGATCTTGTCCACTCATGTCGTACAAAAAGAAAATTTGTGATGTACGACAATTATTTTCCGAAATTTGTGCTGAGCTGCAAACAAATGTCATGCTTCTCCAGATCCTTCATAAAAAGGATCTGCCACAATAGACCCCAGGACTCCAACAGCATCGAGATGAAAGTTGTCAGGAGCTTTAAGACAGCTTATTTTCTAGATAGTTGAATTCAGCCGTTCCTTCCACATCTTGCCGTCTTAATAAACACCATTTTGTAACACACAGCTGGACGTTCGGACATGTCATTGTTACCTGTCCCCGGATATCAATTTGATGTGAAGTTAATAGTTTTTCTTTTAACACTTCATCGCCAAATCTATATTAGCCAGAGACCGTTACAGTATGCTGGGTTGTATGCTTGGAATCAATAATTCTTTGTCATTGCATTATATACCTGATCAAACTGGGTTTTCCGGAACTGTGCTGTGCCTAGCTTAGTCTTTGAAACATCCCTAGGTATTTTTCATACTGGCTTCCAGCTTTCCACCTTATAGAGTTGATATGTATATAAAGCAGTTGTTTATTGAAAATGATTTTTTAAGCCAATCTTTTTTGCTGCATCCGTTTTTCCTCTCGAACAAACGTGGTACACGGATTTCGTAGAATAGTAAAATTAGTACAAGTTTCGACAAATGAAAATCCTCTGTTTTCCCCCCAGGAAAAGTCCATTTTATCTGTCCATTTCTCTGTTCGACTGTGAACATGTGATTGGCGAGTCTTAGATTGGGCACAACCTTTCCATTGCACCTTAATGTAATAAATCGGATGTCTACATTTTTTGCTAATTTCCTCCTGGCTCTTTTCCTGATCAGTTTTATGCAAAAGCCGATGACATCAACCGTGCCCCCGTATCCTATATTTCTCCCGGATTAGAGTGGCCCTATTTTGGATGAAAAAATTATACAGCAGGCTGAAACATCTTCTACCAAACCTTTCCCGTGCTCTTTAATCTATTGCTTTTCTTCAAGGAACTTACGCAATGTGTGTGTGTGAAGTATGTCACCTGGTTTGTTTCACAAATGTCTCAGGATCTTTCAATAAACACGGCGGTTTAATGAAAACATTACTCGAAACTGACAGAAAGAGTTTTTGAAAATAAATCCTCTCTGTCGCGATTAGTGATTCAAACGACGAGAGAATCCACGAACATCTCGAAAGAGTTATACGATGGATTGCTTCCACATGCATCAGTTATCAAACATTTCAATGAAAGTACATGAAACATTATTTTCGTGCAACATTCCGTGTAAAGTGGTTGCTTCCTGTTTCTTAGTCTTCGAATCCCAGTTGGTGCTTCCATTGGACACCACTATTTAATGTGGCTTTGACCAAATGATGAAATCGAGAACAATATTTTGTACAAATTCAATGTGACTTGTCTGTATATGTGTACACGGAATACTCTATAATTTCGCGATATCGAAGTCAAAGATTCAAAGATTTATTATGGGAATAACTTACAAGCTCGTGCTTTTCTGGTACCATAGGTTCGTGCGGTGGAGTAAGAAACAGCGATACATACAATTCTTTGTGTAGAATGTCACATGATGCGTGCTTTTTCCAGTAGAAATGCTTTATCAGTAGAAATGAAGAGCCAATATTTAGAGCCAAACCCTTACACCTGTTTGTCCTCTCCCGATCGATGGAAAACAAATCGAGAGTCTGACTGTGTGTGAGTAGATTATTCAAACGAATTAGATTTGACACAGCGTAAGATCCTGTTGATTGTGTTTGAAATTCGTGTTGAAAGAGTGTGCCCATTCGTACGTTGAGTCTCTTCCTGCGGGGGGGGGGGCGATAAACAAGCATTGGTCGTTGTGAGTACCTAAGTGAATCCGAGACGAAGCGTTGCACCGAAATCGAATAACACAAGTGTAAGTTGACAACCGAATTGTTAGTTACGCCCCAAAAGCAATACTCATGTTGTACAGAAAACCTGATTAAGAATTGCTGAAAATGATATTTTTTCCTCGACAACGAACATGCAAAAAGCCAAGCGGTTATTGATGCCAGGGTGTTTGATAGAGGAGTTCGCAGCAAAGGTGAATTTTCAAACTATTTCAACCTAGTATTACCATGGAAGAAGTTGAAAAAATATACAAGGAGACATTTGATCCACTGCAACATTGACCAGAATGGGCTTCTCAATGAAAACGCGAACAACTAACCGCTCACTCTCATGCTCATTCCGTAAACGGAACTGCAGTTTTCATCAAGTAGTACACATTAGCAACGTTTCATTACCACATCAAAGAGGTTGTATCAGGCAACTCACCACGATTTTCTCAAAATTAGATAAGTGTGTGATTGAGTGTCATTGATTTAAAAATCACTTTTGGTACGTTAAAAATTCAGAGTAAATTCAGATTAGTATCATTTTCTTTGGGGTTTTATCGGTTTATTTAGGTTAGTTTATAGAGTTGGCAGACTGAAAAAGATTATATAGAAATAAAGCTCATTAAACCATATGAAACGAATTCTATACCCTCGTACAACGGTAAGGTATTGTACTTTTCTACAGATTAGTCACTTGAGTTTTATTTTGCTGCGTTCTAGTACATTCAACCGAATGAAAACTCCGCATGAAGAGAAGCGCGGTTGAAATGAGAGGTGGGAATTAATTGTCTTGTATATTTAGAGTATCAAGTTTGGATTGCTCAGAGGCACCAGACATTCTTGATGGTCTTCGGTGTGGGTTTCACTCCTTGGGAGATTGGTAATTCCCCATGGTTGTAGGCATTTAAATGCGATGGAAATGTATGTGATAACCAACAAAGAGCAGTGGACAGCTGTTCCGTCCTGTTTGGGACTCCTTCAACAGTGCGTACTTTNCTCCTTCAGCAGTGCGTACCTTTTGCGTTCATGTCAGGACTCGAACCGCGATCTATCGGGTCGGGACTTCAAACCCCTACCCCTGAGCTACACGATCGACGCTTGATACTCTAAACTGATTGAACCATTCACATAAGATGATAACCGTCGACCGCGTGTAGCTCAGGGATAAGGGTTTGAAGTCCCGACCCGACTGATCGCGGTTCGAGTTCAGGCAGGGACACAAAAGTACGCACTGTTGAATGAGTCCCAAACAGGACGGAACAGCTGTCCACTGCTCTTTGTTGGTTATCACAAACATTTCCATCGTATTTAATTGTCATGGATCTTTTGAAAATTCCCTACATATTGCCGGTAATGTGCATTGAAAATTGTTTCGGGTACACCCCACCCTTCTATTTGATGTAAAGCCGCGCTCTGATTGGGCTGCACAAATGACACTTCGTGCTATTCAGCGGAACAGTAATGTTTCACGCATTTTGGAGCAATTCAACTGAACCAATGAAATGCCTGTGTTATTCCCATGATACGCACCTACCCGTCCGTGGTCTGTTATTGTTTACCGGATTTGAGCCCAGTGAACGGACATAAACTTACTATGGGGAAGCTGAAAAAACCGTTTTCCACCAATTCCATGTTGACCAGACAGCGACTGACGCCCACGGATTTTAAATGGTATAAAATAACGCGTCTAACTGTGTGGCTTCTCAATAGTCCAAATTTGCGTATTCAGTTGCCGTTTGTAAACATGTTGCACGCTCATCTTCTCTTCGCAATTCTGTTGGGTTGCAGGGTGCTTTTGCAAATTGGGAGTAGCAATCCGAGGCAGAAAGCAATAATTTGTTATGCATGTGTGAAGTCCTTATTCACATTTTTGGAAAGCTAAGTTCCTCAGTAGTTTTATTTAATGAAAGATTACAGTTGCTTTCCTCTTCGTTTGGCTTTTGACTGCTCGAAACAGTTAGTCCGCATACCATTTTCTGTATTGTATCGTGTACATAATAATCACGTTGAAAATTGAAATTAGTGATGAAATTCACGTTCGTTATAATTATATTATGTTTTCTGTCACAGTAACTAACATGTGTTCTCTCACCGAGCCATTGAACACTATTCCTGAGAACCGCAAACCAACAAATGCACAAATGGCTGGCCCATTGGGGGCCTAATTAAAAGTGGGGAAGAGATATCTCGTTGGATGGAATCGAGTATTGATATCGAGGTGAGTGATGTTATTCGAAAATTTCAACAAGATCGTCCGTGTCACTTACTGATATGGCATCTGTCTATCTGATCAAATGAAATAACCGCATTCCGGAGTTTTCACTTTAACTAAATTTGTTGCAAGTGTTGTTCTGCGATAAACCACTTTTTCAGAGATTTACACCAGGTACTGTTCAAAAATACACTTTTGGATTTTGGTTTTAAAGAATTTTCATTATGGCTTATACATACAATGCAACGGTAGCCACTGATCAACTGAATCATGTTTGTCTTCTGACAGATTTAATGTAACTGTATCAAATCTGAAGCTATCCAAGAATACTGCTAGTAACGAACCGCTTAAATATGTGAAATGGCAGGCGATTTAGCTATCCAAAAAGTATTGTGTTCAAAATCCCTCACAATTTTTGAAGGAATGAACTTTGTTCGAACACTTTTCGGAGCTACTTTTACATGATCACGTTTTTGCCGGTTTTTGGTTGTTCATGAAGATGAAGAGGTAACAGAGATATTGTAAATTTGAAAATAGAAGGGATAAGAAGATGGAGTATTCTGGCCGGTTGAAATTGAAAACCTACTGAGTAGATTCATGACTGTCAGTGTTTGTGACACAGCCATATGCCTCAGTTTCCCTAGCCATTGTAATTACAATGATCATGATTTTGCTATCATAATGTAACCTTTTTGACAGAGTCTCCGTTTCAGCGCTTTAGTACCCTGATGCCAGATCTCATTTGATCGCCCTTCTGTTTTTTTCGACTCTCCAACGTCGTTGAAACATATCCTGTAATCTATTGGATGATATGTATAACTCATGAGTCAGTCACCGTGATTTATGGAGGTTGATGAATTTCTCTTGTATAGGATCAATATTACCCCTAAAGCTCTACGATCAACCTCGGCACCGCTTGTCCGGTTGCCTCATCAGACAGCTTACATCAAAAGCAAGGATAGTGCTTGCATCCCATAATCGCGATAATCCTCTCAGACTCCCGAATGCGTCGGAATTATCAATGACTGTTGAACGCACGCCAGAAGAAGACACGTATCATTCCTATCGTCGTTTATGACAAATTTGTCCCTGTCCACATTCATATTGAACATACTTTGTTGTTCATCGTGGGTCGTATATGGTGCAGAAAATCCAACCTGATATGACGTGATATTAAATGTTATTTCAAAATCATTTGCGTTCACTTATGTGTGCATTCATGGACATGACTGAAGAGTTGTTTGTAATCACTTTGCAGTTCCATATTTGATGAAAATTCCAATCCCCAACCGGTAAGCATTTCATTCATAAAAGCCATTTCAGTTCTCCATTTGAGACCGAGATGAAGCTGTGGATGTGGAGACAGAACCGAATACGTGAGGGAATCAAACTCTTCGACTTGGCTATCGGATCCAGACGAATTGTTTTGGCTGTATCACAGCAATTCGCATAACATACCGTGCTAATGTTCGATTGAGAAACATGAACGTTGCAGCAATCGGTTTCCGGACGACATGCTCCAGTACCTTTGATGATAACTCGTGAGTGTCTCCGAAGATATTGTTTTTTGCATTGGTTATACTCAGTGATCTACATTTACATTATTGTTGTGTTGTTCGATACGGAAATGAGCGACTATCGTTGAGAAACACATTTGACGCAACGAATAACAGTCCTCCTGTTGTAGTAGCAGCATGTACGCTTGAATTGCATAACCGTGTGCAAGCTAAACACCGCTTAAAGAAACTCGTCTCCATCTGGTTCAGATCATCCGCACCGAATCTGTTTGAAACATACGTGGACTTGGGGGACTTGTGTGCTACAGAAAAAGCTGACAGTTGGGTACGTTTTATCGGCAAAATATTCAGTTATATTTTAACTAACTCGATGAATCGGCTTCATGTTGACTGATTCCGCTTATATTACCGGATGCAATACGTGTTAGTTCTTTTGAAACGAACCTCAAATTGCTCCATTTTTTATGGAAAATTTATCATCGTAGGGTTTGCAACACAGTTTCTTACGTTTAATAAAGTACGTTTTGATGGAGAAGGCTGAAGAATGCTATCAAACCATGTCGCAAACTTAAAGTTTTGTTTGTTTTTTCCTCAGAACTGAGCTGAACAAGAAATCAGGCAGTCGAGTCGAGAGACAATCGACTCACTTTATCCGGGTCGTTTCATCGCAAACTTCTTCCGATAGCCTCAAAGCAAACGGTAAATGCGTGCAAGTTTAAACTGCCAGGAAAGAGGTCCTTCTTGTTCGTGTGCGGACTTATATGCAGTCAGCAAGAATGTTTTTGGTCCCGGGACAAAGATAGCTAGACGACAGTTGCAGGATTTGTGATTATCGGTATGACCATATCCTGACTGGGGTTGATCTTGCAGGTGAAAATTCAGGTAGTTAATTTAACGCATAAATAACATCCGTTTTCACATCGGGAAAATTTATCAATTTCGTTGATTCACTCTCATAAACAGTTTGAGTGAAAACACTATCCCTCAATATGCAAATATCCAAACACAGGGCATTTCGGATTTTATCATTTTTCGCGGGCTGAACTTTCAATTTATGGTACAGTGCAACGAACACTGTCGAGTGCACTGCGAAACGTGGTTCTGTGACGTTGAACCGTTCTCATCATATCGTCAAGGATAAATCCCACGAAAGGGGCCATTATTCTCTCAAGGCAAAAGAGATCGGATAAAGAGGTGAGACTGAATTTCTGATTATCATTAGCAAATGTTAACGGCGGGAATGACATTGTCACCAATTANTGCATGCAGCGCAGACTTTATGAGTCGGCTGCGTCTACGGTTGCTAACATCCCAAACCATATTGTTCTCGATGGGGGGGGGTGCGGTGTGATTTGATGCGTGATTTGAAATGCCGAAAGCATGTCAACCCAGTGTCTCGTCTCTACCAGATGAGTAAAAATGGAGCTCGACACAGCACGTACTTGAAAGTATCTTCCGAACAGATGCACGTTGCTCTCTGCCAGAACTATGAAAATTCGGGTTTTTTGATATGTATTTCTTTGGATAGAGCTATTGGGGCTTCTAGTCAATGAACATCCAAAAACCTGAAGGCAACAATTCGCCTCTGATTTCGCTATAAACTTAATCAACGAATAAGCTGTGTTGAATTCTGAATTTAGCTCATGTCGAGTACCATCGAACTAAGTCATCACGTAGGTGTACTATTGCAAATCATATGTAGTATACTATATATTAAATAATTAAATAAAGAATTATTTATTCAAAAACTGAATATGCTAACATCTATTTGATCTAGACGTCCAGATTTTGACGAGGAAAGCTATTTGTGAGAAAACACAAAGTAACGAACAAGCTCGTTTACGGTGATTCTTCTACCGGCTAATACATCACAATTAACATGAAACTGTTTAGAACGTTGGGAGGGGGGGGGAGAAATTAGGACAAAATGGAAAAGAAATAATCAGCATTCCAGTTCCATGACCGGATGATGTCACTCACACTTTGATCGTCACACATGCACCCACCGGTTCGGGTCATTAGAGGTGGGTGGGGGGGAATGACTGTGTCATGTGTGTGGTATTGGCCATTGGAAGGCTGAGTGTGCTCTTACGATCTGTTTTTTGGATCATAGGAGGAGGGATGATGTTCGCCACTTTATGTTTTCTCCCAATGGGCATGGATGGTATATTCGAAAGCTATTTGTACAGAGAGTACAAATTAGTAAAGACAGTTACGCGTTTTCGAAAGATCACAGTAATTATTGATTTCCAATAATGCGATTATAGATTCACCGATCTGCATTTATCGCAGAAAAAATCTGTGATAAATGCTTGGTGTTCTAATTTACACCTTAAATTACGTTCTTCTCCTCTTTGATGCCACATTTGCTTTCAGGTTCTTCCCCAACCATGCGAGATGTTAAAATTCTCACATACAGGCGAACAAAGCATACGGATAAATAGACCTGAAAATGTTTTGAAGGACAATGTTTCAAACCCATTCTCAATCTGGATCGCTTGCGGATTGAGTGACACATCATTGATCGCTGCCTGCCATCTCATTTTCTTTCAACTACGATTCGGAGATAATTTGTTGACTAAGCTGCGTGAAGTCGAATCGCTTGATTAGTTCAATGGCATCAAAGAGACCAGTTTGCAATTCACCACGAACAGAATGCAATTACAAAGTGAGAGAACTAATAACTGGCAATAAATTTCTGTGAAATATTTCATATATATTCACAATGAGATGTTCTCATCAGTATAACAATTTCCTTGAGAATCACGGATACTGCAGTGGAACAAAAAAACAATTTTTGCATTTATTTTATGGAATGGAAGGAGAAACATGCGATCAAAGTTTGCATTTTCGAATCAAACCGAAGGCGGAATACAAAGCTTTATTGAACACACAGATACGCGCGAAAACATCAGATATTTATCCCAAGTACGTTTGAAGTTTGAAAAGCCAAGAACTAATTTAATTGATCGTGCAAAGGATTGCATATTTTATATGACCTTTGATACTCCCTGATTAAGTTTGAATTAGGTTACAATATTTTCTAAATGATGAAACGTCATTCTGACTGCTGAAACATCCTCTGGATCCAGTAAGATATCATAAGAACAATGTAGATTACCATGGAAGAAAGAGACACGAAATATAATGGATGTTCACACAGTTGAGTTGTAATGTGTAACCACTGTGTGTAAACACTACCATTGTTTTCAATTCTTTTCGTGAAAGCGGGACTATATCGTTGCAGCCGTACAGCATTGCACCGTTCTTTCCATGTGTTGTAGAGATGCTGCACGTGGCACAAAACCAGAACTCACAGTTAGAGTGCAAAGCCGTGCGAATTAATGTGCACCACATTGAATGGAGTTCCGGTCATCAAATACCTCTGAATATCACACAGTCATACAGACTGACCGAATAATGAGTAAGCGCACACTTGGTTATAGGGCATTCACATGAAAATCGCCTGTGCACCGACAGAAACGTGCAATTTACCTTATCTAGTCTCCAGTATTCTATTGCATAAAGTCAAACGGCTCGGCACACTTCAGATTGCAGGGTAGCAGTAGCTTTTTGAACATCGATCGGGTCGTACCCGACGTCGACACGTGACACGATGCTCGGTTGTCCGGGAAGTCCGTTATTACTTGGCTGCTGCGAAATGATTTACCAAAAACGTTGTTCATAGACCGTGCGTTGCATCAACACATCTCCACATTTCACCGCAATCTTGAATTTCTAATCTTGACATTTTAGACACGCGCAATACAATTTCGGGAGGTATGGGAACTTATGTTGTACGTAGGATTCGTGGACCTGTTCACTTTCCCAAATGGCGATCACGTGAAAACCCTACGACTGGAGATGGAGATCATCTGCATGGTCTACAAACACGTGCCTAACGTGAATGATGCCGTGTTCGGTGCCACCATTAACGTCACCTTACATTCTAAAAGAGGTGAGCCATTTATTATTTTATTATTATTTCGTTATTTTGTTTATTATTGTCATTATTATTTCAATTATTGATTATCTAACGACACACGCCATATCATCTCACAGACCACATGCACGCTCACGGAATTTCAGGATGAACTGATGAAAGTTAGCTGTGTTGTTGTGTAATGTTAATCAGGTTTTTCTTCCCTTTGAATGATGTCAGCTATGAACTGTCTCACGTCTGTCCAGCGCTTTGCGGACAATTTGTTTCCCGAAACTTTGCTTCTCTCTCTTCCGTCGATTGTACCCCAGAAATTGAGCTTCTTTATAACTCAAAGTGTCTACTGTTTATTGATTTATTGCCTCCCTCCACCTAAATACATGTGGACTACCAACTGCCGTGTTTCTTTTTACCTGAACTCGGGGTAATTTTTCTCTGGGCGGTTAGTCCATCCGGTAGTCTTCTCATTGTGTTTCGCTGTTCTCGGGATTTATCCCAGGTTGTCCGTATTTGCAACTTATGTTATTTTAAAATAATGCATGAACACATGAATTAAGTAATACAGTGTACGCTTAGAGTCTGGTGGAAAACCCGATAGTTTTACAAACTGTTTCAGTTGCTCACAAGAGCGGATATTTACGATTTACTTCGCATCCAGAAGTCGGCAACTAGTCCATTTTTCAAAAACGGAACAGGTACATGTTAAACAGTGAAAATGGCGATGAAAAACGAGTCTGGAGTACAACCTGAATGTATGAATTCTGTAATTCGCTTGGTAAAATGCTTTCCAGTTTGCCTTGACCGGTTATTTTCACTGACTTCCAGCAAATAATTTGTGCCTCATAGTTATTGCCTACAGTTTATTATCACTGGTATTCATCGTCTTTCATGAGTGAATTTTGTTCCTACCGTAACGGTTCCATCTGCCGATATTTCAGTGAGCATCCCCAAAACCACACACCATGGTAAGCATATAGTATTTCCTCCCTCTCTTTATCACTGATACCTAGTTTTGAATACCCGTTTCTGAAGCCCATAGTGTCCCTTAGAAATAAACTATACAAAAAGAAACTCAGTTAATTTATAGGGTCCTAAAAATCCGTGTCATTCTGGAGGTTTTTTGTATTTTCTGGCTCACTATTTGTCAACATGTTTGTCAAGCGGACGTGGCTGGGCATTAGATTGCACTCATATTCGTTTGGTCCTCAGTCCTCTGATCACATTGAATATGAACGAAACCGGTTGAACCTCCGAAACGCCAGCCTTATATTGAGGCGGTTCCACATTTGTGGTTGTCCTGTGTTGTATTCCGGCGATTAGAAATGACATTATTTGCTAGCCAATCTGTTCTTAGTTAATTCGCTTATGAGGGCCGTCCAGAGGGACCGCCATTCAAGAAATTATTTATAGCGAAGCTGGAAAACAATCAAACAGAGCGGTTCATCCAAGACTGTGTACTAGGCGTGCGGTATGTAGATAATACTTATTGTGTAGTTTCCGCAATGTCGATTATCAATTTACTTTTAGGCAGGTTTACCACTGTGCCTCCTAACGTACAATTTATTTTAGAAATTACCGTTTCTAGATGTCTTTCGATCATTCGTTTATCAGATGATTTAGTGCAGCTTTCGATGCACCAAAAGGCAACTGCGAAAGAGCAGTATATCCCTTTCCGATACGTTTAGCGGCTTACGATAGAATTAAACTTGGTGCTTTGCCTATCGGACAGGGAAAGCCAAATCTACAGTGAGGACACGATCGAAAATGAGCTCAGTATTATAAAATTGATCTTCGCACTTCACAGGTTTCCGCAACATGTAGTCAAAAAATGATTCAGCACACTGTGAACTCTTTACAAAACACTGAAGTTGGAAGAAAATCCGTGTGCATTTATTTACCGTTCAAGGCTTACACATCAACTGATGTAGATGCGAACAAGTTTCATTGAGATCATTGAGTGTTTGTGACCAGAAGAAAAACTTCCAGTTTCTGCGGTCTTCTTTTCTCGCTCCTGTGAAACATAAGTACATAGGTCGCACATTCAGTCGATTTTCCGAACGAGTTCGTGAACATCACCTCTCGTGGAAGAACACCGGAACGCTTACTTCGCTTAACTCTACCGTGAGTTTTGACCTAGCTGAAGCAGTTCACACTGTGGACGTTGTCGAGTGATCTCCATGATCATCGGATGCGTGGACAAACAAATATCCGATTGTGTTGATCCCGATTCCCGGTCTCATGATGAAATCATTGCAATAAATGTGTCATTTTGTTTTATTTTCTCGATCACAATTTATTC
Organism: Echinostoma caproni; assembly: GCA_900618425.1. Classification (NCBI taxonomy): domain Eukaryota; kingdom Metazoa; phylum Platyhelminthes; class Trematoda; order Plagiorchiida; family Echinostomatidae; genus Echinostoma; species Echinostoma caproni. The sequence goes on from UZAN01043994.1 coordinate 23,732, forward strand.
ACAAGCAGTGATATATATATATATATACACATTGAGGTGTATCGGTATGAATACGAATCTCTGAAAACGAGCCTGATCACCACTCTGTTCTTTGATTGAAGTGGGCTCTATGGGACTATTTTAAAGGATTTTAAAAGAAGTTTACGAATTTTCTTTAGAGAACCTAGTGATTGTCCGCTATCAACAAACTCCTTTGTAATCTGTTTCAAATCATTTGATTTGTTCTTTATCTTTGAAACCAATTGATCTTTGTCCAGACAATTTTCATTAGTTTCATAGTAGTCTCTATGCGTTGCGGCTGGTGATTTCACTCGTTTAGATGTCTCTTTTTTAACGACCTTAGGCACGACAAATCTTGTGAATTTTTATAACGAACTTGACATCCAACTTGATGGTATTTTTGTGAAGAACCCGGAAATCTGTTTGAGGATAATGCGGGCTCCTATAAGATACTCAGTGCAGATCACATATCACGACAGTTCTTGTTTCCCAAAAGCGTTCCAATGTGCATCTGACTTGGCGCAGTATTTCACTCCAATATACCTTTTCGCCGAGCAATTGGCAATTTGTTTGCAAACGCTTCATCACAAGCTGAAATAACGTCGTCAGTGCTTGTCAAGTGGCAGTATTCCACTTCTTGTCCACCGACTATAGTCTTTTCCCTTGTTTTCACAGTGTTCGACCGAGTTTGCCGTTGATTTGGTGCGACGAGTTGATGGTGATGATGAGTTGTTATTCCGTCTACTTTGCATTATTTTTCTTTCCATCTCAGATCACGACGCGACCTTGTTGCGTCATGTGAGGCTTGAGTGAGATTGGCGTGTACACGTGATCCAGATCAGTATGCATTTTTATTGATTTGATTGAAAAAAGCAGAGTCCAGAGATGTATTCGGCATGCTTCGACCGGATTTGATCAATGATTTTTACGGATTCAAAATTGAATCGAAACCCTCCTGGATCTTTGTAAGAATAATTCAACGAGATTGGGTCATGTTACCTGACTACCGATCGGTGATAACAGATCCTTGTTAATAGGGGTTTTCTATTTTGTTTGATATATAGTATTTTCGGCAGCTTTCGCAGGTTATTTTATGGATAACCTTGCTCTTGCTCTTTCTCGGGGAGCTCCCCGAGACGGACTGTTGGCCGGTGGGCAAATTGGGTTCCACATTATCTGACCAGTCTTGTTCTTATTTCTGAAACTTCCATGATGTACGATAGAGTCGTTCATGTTTCTGATTATTGATCTGTTTTTTTCAAATTTTCTTCACTGAGGTAGAGTTGTTTTGATCAAGTTACGGGTGTAGCAATTACGAACAAATACCCTGAATTGGTATATTAGTCTTTGGTATTTTCTATTTGATTATAATACAATGTGGTGAACAAGACTTGTTTTCAGGGATTCGTTTTCTTTTCTAATACATCATCATTTGTATAACTCGGTTAAAATACGGAAGATGGGATATATTACATATAAAAATGATAATATTAAACAAATAAACTTGAAGAAATATGCATACTGTCTGCGTGTTCTGGTGTGATCTTTAGTCCGGTTTTCCTGAAGGTTGAGAGGGGTGGATGAAGGGCCACTGGAGACATTGTTTTCACAAACGAATTTTTGCTCACACAAGGGAGGAACGTGAATGAGAATTTCCACTGCGTCCATTGTGGCCAGGATATGATGTGTAATCTGCTTAAATTGTTGTTCGCAAAACTGATAAAGGAGAAGAGAAAGAACATTTTGCAAGCCATTATCGAGTGAGATCATTTGGACGAATGGGATCCGTATCTAGGAGCAGCGTTGTTAGCCTGCCGTGCGAATTCACTGACGTCGGTACCGAGGATGAAATGACTGCTCTGATCAAGCCAATTAAATGAACGTACACAACAATTTGTGATCGGATTGCGCTCGCGTAATTGACATTTTCACTTCAATGTGCAACCAAGCCAAATGATGCTAACCAACTGTATGCATCAAGTATCTGCTCGTGCGACCGATATACGTTCTTCCACAGGTACAAGCGAAGGACTAAACACAGAGTGAGATCACAGAAACAGGCACCGTGTTGTTGAGCTGAAACCTGAAGGTCTGTCTGAATACGGATAAAACAAGCTAGTGTGCTGCACGGAAAGATTGACTGATCGCTGTAGTCAACGCTCGAGTAACTACTTCCGTCATAGTGTTACCTATAAAAGTTAGTTTTATGTACATTGAATGTTCATTCTACTCGAACGACTTCTCCTCGTTTGTCTCGTGTCATAACATGCATACACAAATCGATCCGGGTATCCATTGTATCAGGAAGACCTGTTGCGAAAATTTGTATTCATTCTAAACTGCATCAGCCAGACAACGAATCACGTTTAGCCTTCTTTTGAGAGGTACCAAACTTTGAAAATGAATGACTGACCCCAAAACCTGTTTCCTTTTTCTATAAACCGAGCATTTGATAAAACTCTCATCACAGCGCTTGAGGAAAAAACACTGATAAATGCAAGGTGGTTGTCAGTAGCTCATTAGGTTTATTGTTCTCGTGCATAATTCACAATAGGTGATCGATAAATTTTTTTTATAACTTGTATTATTCGATGGAAGCTTTGAGGATGTTGTTTTCCAGCAATACCATACCAGGCCTAATGGGGAGCTCGTTGTAACACCATTCTTCCGACGATAAATCGAATTGCGAAATTTGAATTGCGCGTTATATGTCCAAAACGTAATTGTTTTAAGTCATCAATCAAGATGCCGATATTGATATTAATTCAGTTGGATGCAGTCCTCTAAGTAATCGATCGTTTCTTTGATAGGATGTGAAATCCATCCGATCAAACGAGTCTGATCGAGTTTGCTTTGCCAGTCCAGTCTGCATTGGTGCAAATTCACTCGCAAACCATTTAGCTATAGCCGTAGTCTCACATGTCCCACATTGATTGGCCTGTGTGGAACACCGGTTCTATGTTTTTTCGGCAGTCCATACACCCTCAGAATCCTTCTTCTAATTGGGTGCATGAGCTCAAACATATTCGCATATATCCCGTACCCCGGGTTAAAGGATCGTAAATTCTGAGACATTTTTATTTTCAACCGGGTCAGTTTTGTCCTTTTACTCCGTTTACTTTCTGGAACTTTCCCTTTTCATCGAGAATGACGCGCTATAGTCCTACGTAATCGTGATTACAAACAATACTTGTACTTTTTGCGAGTCCGAAACGTATGACGTCCGGATTTTGCTGCAGCTCTTTTAAATGTGTCAGTGATCCTCGTGCTACTAACCACTGATCATTATCCCGAATGCTTCCGGCCGAAACACATTTCGGTCGAGGAAGAACCAAAAAATTGAAGAAGTTTACTCAGCTAATCTGGAAGATGTGCTTGTCGCGAATAATGTTTGCAGCGACGACATTAAAGCATCCAATTTCAAATTGAATAGGGGTCAAGCAAAATTGTACTATTCCTTCCGAAATGTATTCAACTCTGAACATTTCTTGTTCATTCTCTACAGTTTCATATGACCTTCGACGAGAATCAAACGTTTATTCCATTGTACAGGTCGGAAAAAAACCTGTTTTCACCAATCGGTGTCTAAGCAGGATTTATTGAACTTGACTGGTCTGAATCTGGAATGCGTGAAGGAATGAAATTGACATGCTCACAGTTTGTTAAAATATTTCTTGATGCCAAAATATCTTCCGCACATTAGATCTTGCATCAAAATGTGTGCGCAACTGTTAAACAATGTCTTTCTCTCTCTCTCTGTGATCCAGGTGCGGTTGACTCATTAAGAGAACATGTATCTTTGTAAACAATCAGAAATAATGAGTTCAAACAAGAGATTTCATTTTTGCATAAAACGGATTCAATGTAACTGAGGCATGTTCATCGATATGTTTTGGAGAACTGTAAATTATTTTTTTCTCCGTCTTCTGAGCGGCAACAAAACGCATGAGAAATAAAAGCCAACGGTGAAGTAAAATCCAATCCAAATTTAATTAAACTATATCACAAGAAATGCGAAATTTGTATTACTGTGTACAACCTATCCAGCTGAATGAATTCTCTTGCGAATTCTGTTGCTGAATACCAAAGCACTGTGCTTTTCTATTCAGAACTTATTGAGGCACCTACACTTTGAAGGGCAAAACAAGCCACACAGGATTAGGAAACGTATCATTTTATTTTTCCGATGAGGCGTTCAGTTGTTATTGTCAGAGAACAAAAGTCCTACTAGCACCTATCAGCAGAGGACAATGACAGACCGACCACAACCAAACTACCCTCATGTGAATTGTCCGTCAACAACGAGAAGGGAGTATTCCAATTCTGAGTAAACAGACATGGAACATTGAGGGCAACCTAATGAGAGGAATGATAATGTTCCCGCGAATTTAGTCAGTGACCTTCGAAGAAGTTTTACATGATAATTGTGTTTTTCATTCCCATGCGAACATAGGCAGATGAAGCAAGATACAGTACCACAAAACCTCAGGTAGATCCATGCATGACATCTGATATGATACTGTTGTTTTCTCTGTCAGAATTTGTTTCTAATAATTACAATCTTCAATTAAAAATTGTTGTTCGGATATTACTAAACTAAGTAAACGTCCCCCCCCTCCCCAAACACACCGAACTGATCACTTTCCTCTCTCCTGACACCTCACCCAATGCTCATCTGAGGGTGGCATTGACCACCTTACAGTGTTTCTAAGACAGAAGGAAACACATCTCATCAAAAACCATGTGTGGCCATATTCCTGAGTTCATCAGCAACCTTGCAGTGGTAATGCAACTCAATAAGTGGGCACGCCTATAATTTTGAGTCATCACCGTCCCAACCGGAACGATGTGAATAACTCCAACAACAACCGGGGAAAGCTGAAGCCTCATCCACCAACGCGTTAAACTGTAAACTCCTATACTCCTGAAAGTAAAAGGAATCCTTGACACTGCGTGTTTAAATAACGTTCGAAACAAAAAAGCCGTTCTAATCAGAATGAACGTTCTCAAACGTAAATGCACACTCTTAGTTCATTCATGATTTAGCGATCTTCTTCAGTCTTCGAAGACCTAAATTCCGTATAAATCATGTCGCACTTTTGATGTGTAAAAAAAACATTCTTGGATCCCACACAACACCGAGGCATTTTTTTCATCCAAATATGTGCTTTCGAATAGTTAATCGCTATACAGATTGTCAGATGCATCGTTATCTCATCATGTTTTGTTCGGTGTTTCTAGTTTTGTGGTATTTCTGTAAATCCAGAAACACCTTGGTCACACTGTTTCTAGCGCTTGGTAAACGCCTGTAAACAGGAATTGTCGTTTGCCAAAGTTTGGTCCACCTATTTAAAAAAGTGTTAGCAAAGACATGCTTTCAGATTTTTCGTATTATACTCTACCTCAGGAGTTCAAATACAAGCTGACAAGTGCTTCAACGAAGGCGTATTCATGATGGATTCATAATTTTGATCGCTTATTCTCGTATATACTACTGATAAATCCAAGCAAACTTATTATTTCAAACTGGAAAAGTCTGGGTCCGCGGATTCTCTTATCCAGACAAATGTTACAAATTTTGTAGCACTATCCCGGTAATCAATATACTCCCATTGAAAGACCAAGTTATCAGAGCACTCCCCTGAAAAATGACTGTTATTCGACCCTGATATAATCCGAAAACATAGTACTTATAAACCAATGGAATTTATAGATCGTCGACACCTAAACTATTGATACACCAATGCATAAGGATTCACCAATAAATTTTTAGAAAATCAAATCAAATCACAGATTACTAGAAACAATTTCATCATGAGACCGGGTATCGAGATCACCACGATCACATATTTGGTTGTGCACTCATCCTATCCTTGTGAGACGGTGTGTGGAGTAGACCAAGAAAGCCTTAGCGCTTGCAAAATTTGCTTTTGGGCACACAGCCGGGGGAATGTGCAGACTAATGCCCAACGCTGCTGCTGTAGCCATCATCCGACAGCGAAGCAGCCTCGATAATTGTGCTAGAACTTTATACAGAGGTCGGAAAGCTTGGAACACGTGTACAGTGTAATTTGCTTCGGGTAGGTGAGAAACCACTGCACTTAATTGTTCCGATGTTCAGCCACGCAGGGTGGTGTTCACGAATTCGTTCGCACAATCGCCTGACACCGCGTTGTTCCACAGGAAAACGTAAATGAAAATACACAGAATGAGAACGCTGCATTTGGAACATTGTTCTTCAGTCTCAAATACACCATTGGCTTGAACGTGAACAACACAAGCCGCTTGGATGCATAGCCCTATAGATGGCGTTGGATAATCTCGTCGGTATGCCCTCAGTTGATGTGTCCCCTTTGAACGACAAACAGAGGTACATATATTTTTCTTAACTTCGGTGTTTTGTACAGGGGTTTCCGTGCACTGAATCATCTCGTTGATTAAGCGCTCCGGATACTGGTTACGTGCAAAGGTCGGATTTAAAGCACGCAATTCTTCTTCAAGCGTGTCTTCGATGCAAATCTTTTGTGTCCTATCCGATAGGCAAAGAACCAGGTTTCTTGTTACATTCAGTGGCACAAAGCTTCGGAAATGAACTTTTTGGTCTTTCCGAGTTGCCGTTCTATGCACGGAACGCTTCACCAAACTGTCTAAACGACGGGTGATGCAGACATTGAGAAACAGCTTTCCGTTGTTACACTCCATTTCCAAAGTAAATGTTATGTGAGAATGCCCACTCTTGACATTTCAGATACGTTCGATGCATTTTGCAGAATAGGAACTCATGGCGGACGTAGAATTTGTGGTTCGGTTTAGTTTTCCAAATGGTGATCAAGTAAGAACGCAAGAACTCAAGTCGTTTGCGTGGTTTTCTAACACGGATGTAAGAGATACTCTGTTCGTTGCCAGTCGTACCCTATTCTCACATAAGTTCTGGAGATTAACCATGACTTACGTGCCCAAAACCATCTGTTGGCTGACCCTGGTTTTCAACTTGTCATGCGTCACTCATTATATTGTGTGTGTCCATGTGTGCTTGTCGATCTACGCACACACACACACACACACATAGTTATCGCACAGGCCATGTTTGTGGAATAAACCGATGCAAATTCTATGTGCTCCGATACGATTCTAATCAGTATTTCTTTCTTTTGGAATTGTGTTAGCCATGCATCATCTCCAGCTCTCTCTCTCCCGTGTCATGACGGAAAAGTTCTTTCCCGACACTTTGCTTCTCGTTCTTCTCCCGTCAGTTGAACCCCAGACATCGGGTTTCGACATAACTGGAATTGTGTACCGTTAACTGATTTGTTACCTCAAGCATAAATACATGTGGATCATCAAATGTTGTGTTCCTTTTTACCCGAATTCGGAGCACATTTTCTCGGGGGGCTCTCAATCGTGTTTGATCAACCCGGTACACCTCCCATTGTTTTCTTTTTTTGTTGCTGTTTTTGTGTTTGACCCGGTCATTTTTATTTGCACCTGAATTCATTTCTAAAATACTGCCTGCATCCGTTTATTTACACATGAGCTGACTATTCACCGTCAGGTATAGAACAGGCTTCAATTGCAATGACGTACTTGGATACCGTAAATCTTTCAAAAGAACGGAATGTTCCATGTGGTTTCATCGTACTTTGACACAGCAATGCATGGAAGCAATTAACCATATGTATTTAGGCAAAGCATTTGGTTGAATGCTCGAACTGTTATCCAGCCTCCTGTTGCATGAGACCAATCAAACCTATCTGAAATACAGAGCGGTGGATTGATGTTTCATTTGTGACCGTTTGTATTCCAAACTGTATTGGTTATGTCCAAAATAGTAGAGTAAATTTCTCTTCATTCAGGTCTGCTGCCTTCTCAAACTGCACTTCTCCTGTAATTGCAAGTATGTTTACCAAAAGCGCTTGCTTGTACAATACACTATGTGATCGTTCAACACAATCACCTCGGCACGCACTGAACACGAAAACAACATTTGATTCGATTTAAAGTCTATGTGCCACAATTTCATAGCCCTGTCAAGATGCATTATCGATCTTCACTGTTTATCATCTAGGACAGTTCTTCGGGTAGCTAATGTTTAGTTCAATTTTTCGCACAAACACCGACTATTCGATGATGTTCTCACAGTGGACCTTGAGAGATTTGGTATCTGTTCTGAGTGGTTGTAATTTTTCCACCGTAATCTTCATGATAGTTATCCACTGGTCAAGCTGTTTAGTTTGGTGTGCAGGTCGGATGCGATGAGAATCGGAACGAAGCAATTATTGCAGAGTGGGTGTAGAGTAATGAAAAAACCAGTAATTTTACGAAGCGTTTCAGTTGCGTATAAACGCGGATAATACGTACTATCTACTCCGCTGCCAGCAGTCGGCAGTCAGACTATTGCAACCTTTTTTCAAACTGGAATAAAAAAATATCGAACGATGTACATGGCGATGGACAATCAGAATCCGGAGTGAAACCGAGACGGATTACGTCCTCGATTCATGTTTTGGAGTGCTTTTCTAGGATAACTTGTCTTACAAGTTCGACTAGCATTCGTCTTTCCGGCAAAACACGTACTAGGAAAAGAAAGATAGCACATAGCGGTTGAAAAAACGTATTATTCGTAGGTTTTTGTCGCAAAAAATATGGCGTTCCTTCTAGTTATTGCATTTGTCTTATTATCAATGTTATGTATTCGTCCTCTGCAAGTCCTGTATGTTTCCAACGGAGTGGTTTCATCTCCCTTTTCCCGGTCTTTCGGTGTGCATTCTAAAATATCAAAGCGTTCCGTAAAATGTGTAATTCATAGTTCAATAGAACACAATACCAGCTCACTACGGGTGAATAAGTGAATTAAATTAAATTAAGTAAATTAAACGATTTCAATAAACAATTCACATTGACTATTCCCATTTTGCATACAATTTCACTCAGAAAAACGCAAAAATGTTTATGATTCTTTAGGTGGAATATTTAAAAAGTACTTCGGACTTTAGTTGGATATTGAATGAACAGTCTATATTGTGGTTGTCCCACCAAGCTGATAGACATTTCCTATCCGATAAATGTATGAGGAACACGCCGATCAAGGTTAGATTCAAAGATTTGTTTCCCAAAGCGAAATTTCAATGAGTTGAACCGATCACCGGTCAGAATTTATGTTCACACAGAATCCACAGTTTATCCTATCAACCATAGATTCAGAAGCACTGGGCTCGTGGTTCGTTGTGGAGCCAAACCTGAACTATCTGACTAGCCTGAAAAAAGATACCTGCGGAAACATCAACAGGCAGTTCGAATCATATAATTTGGTTGGTACAGTGGTGTTACACACCTTCCATGTGATGGTTCCGGATTTCCCGGTCCAGTCTGAACGATGGATATGTACTCAGGATGAAATATTCGTAAAGTAGGTGCCAGATAACACCAGCGGCGCGTTCGAGCACCTTCGCTGAACGGTAAGCCCGACGGAACTTATTATCATCCGGGTGTAACATTTCACAAGAAATTTCTTTGTGCAATCAATTTATTTTCTACCGAGGCGTGCTTTTCTTGTGCATTGTGGACAGAGCATTCAATGAAGATGCTAGTATTTGTGCTTTAGTATACATACCATTCAAATTCTTTTTAAATCACACTGATAACAACTAGATCGCTACCAGGTTTTCTTCATTCTAGTCCGGTCTATTGATTCCTACTCTCGTGTGCTCTTTTCGCAACGACTCTCTCGCGATTGAACCGAAGCATCACTCACGTGTGCATCAACGCAGTTTATCAATGGTCTAGGGAGAAAGACATTGAATTTAATGTTTCTAAATGCAAGGATCCTATCCCTACGCCACAAGCGGAAATTCTCGTATTTCCTCGGGAACCAGCAGCTACCACATACTTCTAGAGAAAACGACTTAGGTATTGTTGTTCAAGAGGACTTAAGCTGCTCCAACAACTGTGCTTAGGCTTCGTCTGCTGCTATGAAGAATGTCGGCTTACTTCGGCGAGTCTTTGGCCGGTTTGAATCATCACTATTCCCACGTTTGCTATCAGCGTACATTCGACCCTACACAGAGTATGCCATCCAAGCNTGGAGACCATGGCTTCAACGTGATCTCAACATGCTTGAGCGTTCACAAAGGATTACCACCAAGATGGTCAAGCGATTCCATTACCTGATATACGAGAAGAGATTGCGATCATTGGGACTATATCCTGCTCAATACCGCCGACATCGAGGAGACTTGATTTTGACGTATCAAATACTTCAGAACTCAAACCATCCGTGTCGATCGCTGCTTATGTTATCAAAAAATGTACACCTAAGGGGACACCGTTTCAAACCACTGATTCCCAAGTGTCGACTGGATTGCCGGCACCAGTCTTTTGCCGTCAGAGTATGCAGATCTTGGAACGCCCTTCCATCTCATGTCGTTTGTGCACCCACTATTACATCTTTC